>PIJE02001610.1:0-54780 GCA_002895965.2 Coryphaenoides rupestris
ACAGTATGACCAGGAATGTGTGTGTGTGTGCTGCTGATGGCCAACTTTAACCTGTGGTGCACTGATTTTATTAGCCAATGCGCACCACCACCACCCACCCACCCCCAGGACTCTAACTGGGCCAGGTGAGAGCTGTAGCCCCACCCACCCCAGACTCTTAACTGGGCCGGCCAGTGAGGCCCAATTAAGCCAGGCCAGCCACCCAAACCACACACACACTTCCATAATAGTGTTATCCCTTTGACAAATGTTGGAAAAAGTTATGACGCCACCCAGGTGAGGCTGTGCATATAATTATTTTTCATGTATGTTCTTGTATTGCATGATTGGCAATAAATAATTTTTCAAATCAACAATAACACAGTAAGTGTTATTTTGTCTTCCCTCTATACTCAACCACAGAGTGCAAGTACTGTATATCTCATTGTGTACGTCCATTAAAAGAAATAATTTGGAGGAATTGAGAACGTATATTGAAACTTTATAATTGTCGGGCTACACATCTGCTTTAAGCCCTCAAACTGTAATAAGAAAAGAAAAAAAAAAAAAAAAAAAAAAAAAAAAAAAAAAAAAAACCTAACCCCCCACCCCCCCCCCCCCCCCCCCCCCCCCCCCCCCCCCCCCCCCCCCCCCCCCCCCCCTCCTCCCCCCCCCCCCCCCCCCCCCCCCACCCCCCCCCCCCCCCCCCCCCCCCCCCCCCCCCCCCACCCCAAAAAAAGTTACCCAGGATCAACAAACACGCTCGCCGCGGGCACAGGAAGTCCCGAGCCACGACCATCCCTCATGACTTCCTGGAGGGAACCCCCCCCCCCCCCCCCCCCCCCGCACATCAAGGCACCCGGCGGTACCAATTAGCCCCCCAATCTCTCAGAGACAAACTGCAGACAAACTAAAATGGATGGCCTCTGCAGCGCCGCCCTGCTGACGTCAGGGGGAAAGCGCGCCGGAGAGCTCAGCCCGTCAGCTTAATCAAGACAAGTTCCCCCTCCCCTATAAGAAGTGTGCATTGTTTATGTTATGTATGGCATGCGTGTGTGTGTGTGTGTGTGTGTGTGTGTGTGTGTGTGTGTGGAGAGAGAGAAAGTCGTTGAGAGAGGGAGATAGAGAGGAGAAGAGAGAGTATAGGGAGAGAGAATAGAAAGGAGACAGAGAGGGAAAAAGAGAGAGAGAACAGATGAGCGAGAGAGGAGTGGGAGAAGGAGAGAGGAATAGAGAAAAAAGAAGAGAAGAGAGAGAGATAGGAGAGGAGGAAAGAGAGAAAGACACCACAAACCACAGAAAGATGAGAGAGAGCGAGATGAGAGAGATTGAAGGGAGAGAGAGAAGAGAGAGGACAGAGGAAGGAGGAAGGAGAAAGAACAGAGTGACAGCAGAAGGACAGAGAGAATAAGTAAAGACCACACACAACAGAGACAGGAAGCGAGGAAGAGAGACACAGAGAGCGGAGAGGAGAGGAGAGATGGAGCGGAGATTGGGCGATGAGATACATTCAGTCTCTGCACTTCTCTCCCGCTAGACCACCACTTGAGCTTCGCTTTCTGCGTTTTCCCCCCCAGCTTCCTCCCGCAGCCAACGTGTTGTGATCCCCCAATACTCATTCATTAATATTCACTCTTACATTCCAAGGCCTGATTGTTACAGAGGGCCATGCGTGGCTGTGTGTGTGTGTGTGTGTGTGTGTGTGTGTGTGTGCATTAAAGGGCCCATGCCCACATCCCCAGTCCCCACATCCCCCCGGCCGGCCCAGGGTCAATAAACAGCAAAGCTCCACAATCCATCATCCCGGGCCCCGTGGACGCATGCCAAACACAAACACAGCTTCTGTTTTCTATCTCTCCCGATGGCTGCGTGTGTGTGTGTGCGTGTGTGTGTGTGTGCATGTGTGCGTGTGTTGGTGTGTAAGGGTGTGTGTGTGTGTCATAGAGTAAGAGAGGAAGTCGTAGAGGTAGTTATAGCGAGATAGTGTACAAAAGGCCAATCGACAGTCGGACAGACAGACAGATGCACAGACAGACACACACACACACACACACACACACCACTCACACACCCACACACATGATGGTAAGGACCTGACAGGTAGCTCTGCGATGTTTAGACCGGCTGGTTTGAGAATCCTGAAGTAGCAACAGGGTATCTTAAGCTTTATCATCAGCAGGTAACGATCATCTAACTATCATACAGGGAATCTCTGTATTCATTTACATTTTACATTTGGCTTTTATCCAAAGCGACTTACAAAGAGTACATTAGTTGAAGAGAGACAGCAATATATCACTGTGGTACATAAAGATAAGAATAGAGCAGGTTTCAAGCATTCATAGTTGCGGGGCTAATAGAACGAGTTTCATAATTGCTAGGTTGCCTGCATGTATGTACAGCATGTATGTGTGTATGTGTGTATGTATGTGTGTATGTATGTGTGTATGTATGTATGTGTGTGTGCTATGTATGCTACACATACAAGCCTGAGGTTTACACCCCTGAATGACATCATGATCCACGTCTTGCATTCCTTCCAGAAATGGCAGCAGAGTAGTCACACACACACACACACACACACACACACACACTCACACACACATCCTACAGTACACCCACCTCATTGCATGAGGACATTTGCAGGATTGGGTAATGCAATGCCACACACACACACACACACACACACACACACACACACACACACACACACACTGCACACTGTATGTAATTAGCCCTGGTCTGCTCTCCAATCTGTCACTGCCCAAACTCATTTGTTTTAGTGTGTGTGTGTGTGTGTGTTGTGTGTGTGTGTGTGTGTGTGTGTGTGTACTGTGATTTAAAGAAACCCTGTGCCGATTTGCAAAAGATGGGGGGGGGGGGTTAGGAGAGGAGGGAAGTGAGGCACTGCTTCCCCCTCCCCGTGTCAGAGCCATCGGTGGTGGTGGCGTGGTGTAGTGGTGTGGTGGTGGTAGTGGTGGTGGTGGTAGTGGTGGTGGTTTGGTAGTGATGTTTGGTGTATGGAGGTGTGTGGTGGTGGTGTGGTTATGGTTTGTTGGCAGTGTTAGCGGCTGGTGGAGTTGTTCTTGGATGGAGGTGGTGGTGGTGGTCGGTGGTGGTGGTGGGGTGGTTGGTGTTGTTGGTGGAATGGAGATGGTGCGTGGTTGGTGCTGTGTGGTGTGGTGGTGTGCGGAGCGCGTCCTAATAATAATGAAAGACATGCAGCTCTGTGGCCCTTCATTAATCACAGCCTCTGTGGACTTTGAACGTCTAATGGAAAACAGCCACACACTCTGGCTTTATTGTTGTCTGCTACAAATTGTGGGCACAGCGTGGTCCGAGAGAGAGAGACAGAGAGAGAGAGAGGAGAGAGAGAGAGAAACCCCCCTCTCTCTCCCCCCCTTACTGTTACAGGAAGCGGTGATTGAAAACAAAGGAGATAAGGTTTTGGTGAAAAGCGATGAGTTTTGTTGCGGTTTACTTGAGGTCGGTCAGAAAGGGCCCCCCCCCCACTCGCCCCCCACACAGACGGTGATGTGTTTTATTGTGTGTTTCATATAGTGTGTGTGTGTGTGTGTGTGTGTGTGTGTGTGTTGTGCATGTGGTGCATGTGTTATCTATGGCATCTTATTTGAGCACTTACGTGTATGGTTTGTTCTGTTGTGTTCTTATTTGTGTGTGCTGTGCATGTTGTGTGTGTGAGTGTGTTGTGTTGTTGTATGTAACTGTTATGTGCAATGTCTCGTGGTGTGTGTGTGTGCATGGTGTGCGTGTGTGCGTCGTGGCGCTGTGTGTGTGTTGTGTTTTACATGTGTTAGTTTGTATGTATGTGTGTGTGTGTTGTGTATTGTGTGTGTGTGTGTGTGTGTGTGTGTGGTGTGTGTGTGTGTGTGTGTGTGTGTGTGTGTGTGTGTGTGTGTGTGTGTTTTGAAACGTGCACGCGCACACAACAACATTGCCGTTATGCGTGTACGACATGTGCATTATTTTGGAGATTACAAAGACACACTCGATAAAAAGTTATTCTCCTCTACAGAACCCACCCGGGCTCGGCGGGGGGGGCGGGGGCGGGGGGGGGGGGGGCAGGGGGGCGTGTCTTGATTGTACGGAAGGATCCATCTCCCGGTCGGAGAACGAGGACTTGTGTAATCACCTCTGGTCGGCCGCCCGCCTTCTCCCATTTTCGCGGCCGGGGTCCAGGATGGGCCCGGTGGACGGAGCTCTTGAGTGAGATCAGAGGGACAGATTAGCAGGTATTAAGCTCTCAGTGCCAGAAGTGGAAATTACAGAAATGGGCCGAGGTGTGAGGCCAGAGAGAGGACGAGAGAGAAGAGCAGTGACGAGGAGAGAGAGAGAGACAGAGAGAGAGGGCGTGGGGAGAAAGAAGGGAGAGAGGGAGAGGGGAGAGAGGTGGTGAGAAAGAGAGGAGAGAGGGCGTACCTTGACGGGGTGGGGGAGATGGCAGGGCAGGTAGCGGCGGCGAGAGGAGAGAGTGGGGGGGAGAGAGGGAGAAGAGAGCGGAGGGAGGGAGAGAGGAGGAGAAAGAGAGAGAGAGAGTGCGAGAGAGGAGAGAGGAGACGAGAGAGGAGGAGAGAGAGGAAGCGAGAGGGAGAGAGGGAGAGAGAGAGAGAAAGAGAGAGGCCTTTTTTACCCAGTACTCATCTCAATGGGTTGTGACTGGTTCCTGGCAGCTCCAGCCCATAGTGAGTCACAACCAAAGGCATTCGTAGTGAGAGAGAGAGAGAGAGAGAGAGAGAGAGAGAGAGAGAGAGAGAGAGAGAACTGCACTCAAGCACACATGGCTTGTCTCTTTCCTGACCAAAGTCTTAGTGACAGGTTTACACCGCATTAGCTGAAATCATGGAAACGAAACAACTCACCAAGACCGTCCACGGTTTGAGAGCGAGGGGCCATGAGGTCGTTCATATTTGATCCTTTTATATCCCCATTAAGATCCGCGCAGGAATCCCCACAGGTGCAGTGTCTCTAATTGTTTTAAAACGCCGGCCCAACCGTGACCAACGCCTAAGTCGCCGTAGTTTACATTAGCTCACGTTCTAGCTCAATGTCTCACTCGACCATGAGGCTAAACAGACAATGCGGCTCGATAAGTAAATACAACAGATAGATAGATAAATAAATACCAATCCGACTTCCCTCCTCTCAAGTGCCTTTCTCTTTATTAGCGGGTTAACGTGGGTTTTTTGCGGTTCAAAGTGAAATTCTTTAAAACTTCCTGGCAGAAGTTTCCATTTCCATCTCCCCGACGCCGGTCTTCCTACAAAAAGAAAAAATCCGCACTTTTGCTGAAGTGCCTCTGACAGATGAAAGGTAAGACAGGCCCCTTTGGGTAAACAAGTCAGAAAAAAAGGGGCTCCAGGTTTGGCTGGATCCAAGGGACGGGAGGGGGGAGGATGGAGGGAGGATGGAGGGAGGATGGAGGGAGGATGGAGGAGGGGAAAAGCCCTGTGCATATTTTGAGAGCCAACAACCATCGTGGTCCCCAGACCCCGTCGTTTGTCAGTGGTTCTGCCAGGTGAGCTCACCCCCTCCAACCCACCCACCCTCCCTCCCTCTCTCCCTCCCTCCCTCGCTCCGTCCCTCCCTCCCTCTTCCTCTCCCTCCCTCCCTCTCTCCCTCCCTCTTCCCCCCTTCCTCCATCCCTCCCTCCCTCTCTCCCTCGATCCCTCCCTCTCTCTCTCCCTCCCTCCCTCCCTCTCTCTCCCTCGCTCCCTCCCTCCAATGCCCTAGCAGGCCAGGAAGAAAGAAAAAAAGTCAGTTTCCTGGGTTTCAATGGATTGACTCATATACTATTTTGATGGTAGTCAAAACAAAATTAGTGCTGGATTATTATTTTTGAAGTTAGCACTTGATTATTTGTTATGTGCGGGCAGGTTGACTTGTCAAATAGGATTTGGCTTAAGAGGAGATGATGGATGTGTGGAAGATATGCACCGTGATCTAACCTGAATTTCTGGGCTTGTATGGAGGCCGATATAAAAGGAGACAAATGGAAAGATTTGAATAAAATGAATGCTGAATATTATGGTGTTATTGACACAAATGTAGATTCATGTATTTGTATTTACCTTAATTAGTAAGGTCAATATTTACCATTACATATTGATTTATGATCTTTGACTGACCAAGAACCAATGCATACACTGACGTACTGATAACTATTGTCAGTTAACAAAGGTTAGGAAACCTTTTCATCTGATGAATCACCAGCACATTTTTGGTACATTTCTGTCGGATTATAACTGAGTCTGACTGTAACTGAGTCTAACTGAGTCTAAAGTCTAACCAATACAATGGCGCCACCTAGTGGTACCACCTCATCAATTCTCACTAAGACAGGCCTACAATATAAAAAGCTATTTAAAAAAAGTATTGTCTCAAATCTCTGTTGAATAGTACTTTCTAGATCGTAGAAGGGAGTGAGTCAAACTGGTTTGTGTAGAAGCCAATCGAGAGTTTGTCTTACCGCAGGGCACAGGGCCTGCAGTAAGACATGGCCTCTAACATGGATACACGTTAGAGTGAAATAAGACAAAATAATAATAAATAAATATTACTTTTAATATAATTTTAACAAACAAACAATAGGCATACAAAAAAGTAAGTTATTAAAAGTTATTAAAAGTTACTAAAAGAAAGGAAGAGAGAAATAAACAAACAGCATAGCTTCGAGGCGGTGATCCTTCACCAACATATCTGTAGGCCGCATCAATCGTGTGAAACGGTTACAGGAGAGCAGCAGCTTTTCCGTTTCCCAAACGCCTGAGTAAGCAAAAGTGCAGATTATAGGAGATTATAACACTGTGGACTCTGGACTGTGGACTCTGTGTTGGCCTACACCGCGGCGATGTACAGTATGTCTGATTACGATGGCAACAGCAATGTTGTCAATCACGGCTGTAGAAACGCCCTCATTCTCTGCCCCGCCCCCACCTCTTCCGACAACGACGACGTCGCCGACCTCCCCAGGCCGTCCACCTCGTCCTCCACCAGACACTCCCCCCCGCGGGGGTGCATGCAGGCATAGTAGACCACCAGACACACCAGCCCCACCACGGTCCCCGCGGCGATGACTCCCGCCACCGGCCAGAAAAACCACAGTTCCGTCGCCGCCTCCGCCGATGTGGGTGGAGTCGCCGTCGCCATGGGCGAAGCCACCGTCGAGGTGGGCGAAGCCGCCGTCGTAGCCGCCTGCCCCGTGGGCGGAGCCGCCGTGGGCGACCACAGTAGCGCAAACAGCAACGGCGCCGCGACATTCACCGCGGTGTGGAACAGGTAGTAGAGGCTCATGGGAGCTCGCGTGTCGCTGCCCTTGACGTTGAAGAAGGTGAAGGCGAGGACGGCGCCCACCACGGCGCGGTACGTCCACTCAGTGGCGCGGTGCGTGCAGAAGTTGGTGCGCAACACGAACGCCCAGAGGGTGCCCAGGAGCCAGAGCACCCCGAGGGCGGCGGCGGCGGCGTGGGTGCTGAGGGAGAGCAGCAGGGCGTAGGCCAGGATGCAGGAGGTGATGGTGGAGAACTTGTAGAGGAGGTAGACGGCGGTGGGGAGAGCCGAGGGCATCTCCTGGTCGCTGGGCAGTGATCGGCGAAGGCAGCGGCGGTAATCCACCAGGGCCCAGGCGGCATTGGCTAAGGAAAAGGCCATGGAAGCGTCTGGAAGTTGATGGGTATTCACAAGAAAACGTTGCATTGTTAGCAGTTGTGATTCTTCGATTGAGCATTTGGTCACATTTGGTCGCTTTTGTCCACGAAGTGAATTCATACATGAGGATACATATCCTGGCTGGACTCCCTGCCGCCACAATCAAACCCTTACAATGCATCCAGAACGCAGCAGCGCGCCTGGTGTTCATCTTACCAAAATTCTCCCAATTCCCCCCCCTCTTCCTCGACCTCCACTGGCTACCGGGTTCGATACCTAAGAACAGCACTTCCCTCTATCCCTCTAAGAAGCGCTAACCCCGTACCTGCTTCTTCATGACATATTTACATTTAGGGCATTTATCCAAATGAATTTAGGGGCAGTTCCATTGACAGCCTTGTAGGCCAGGACCAGTGTCTTGTATCTAATGCGAGCGATTACCGGATGGGAGCCAGTGAGGTGTAACTCAATTGAGATTAGCCCAAGCTTGGTTTCTGAACCAAAAACATCTATCCGGTTAAACTGGAAATGGGCTTAAACTGGAAGGGCTCAAATAGGGGTTGATCAACATTATAAGTCATCATAAGTCTTACATAATTTCAATTCTAAAACAACCTAAAATAAGACTCTGAAAAGGTCTGAGTTGCCATCTAGAAGCACAATATGTTTGTAGCATTCTTCCCCTCCAAGGACAGGCCTAAACAGATAGGAGCCACACAAAGGCCTTTCAGTTGATCCAAACCCTTGTAGATATTATACATACAACTGACAGTAAGGACCAAAGCCCTATTATTCGGAAATGAGGACACATACCTTAGTTTGTGTGTGTGTGTATGCAACGTGTGTGTGTGTGTGTCACATGTGTACAGATATGTACATATTCATATTTGTATATGTGTGACACAGAGACACACAGAGAGGAGATAACCCTGGGTGTGTCTAAGCATGTGCGACTGCCCACAAACACACACACACACACACACTTAGTTTCTGTTTCAGGAAAGACACGGCGCGGAAAGGAATAGATAACACTTCTCCGACAAAAAGGCAACAGTAAGTATGACTCTGTCTATTTCTCATTTCTCACTTAAAACTCAAGGTTTCATTTAGTATTTTTATTTTATTGTTGTTTTTTCATCCAACATGCATCCATGTTATTATTCAAAGAAACCAACATAGACATTTGTGTGTGGCCAAAATTGAATGATTGCAATTTTATGGGAGCTCAGGACAATTGTTGTCTTCTTAATGTAACTATGAATTACTTGTCATTTTATGTTATGTTTTAAATCTGTGATGTTATATTTTAAATCTTGCATTCTCGAAGTGTACTTATTAAATTGAATGAATGAATAAATGAAACATCAAATGACATCAACATAATACACCACAATACAGCAGAGTAATTACTGATGAATTAATTTC
This sequence comes from Coryphaenoides rupestris, assembly GCA_002895965.2. NCBI lineage: Eukaryota > Metazoa > Chordata > Actinopteri > Gadiformes > Macrouridae > Coryphaenoides > Coryphaenoides rupestris. The sequence continues at coordinate 9,070 of PIJE02001610.1, forward strand.
CATCCGATGCTGTGTGTGTGTCTGTGTGTGTGTGTGTGTGTGTGTGTGTGTGTGTGTGTGTGTGTGTGTGTGTGTGTGTGTGTGTGTGTGTGTGTGGAGGGTGTGACAACACTGCATTCCCTGCTTACATAAGGGACTGCTCAACTCTTTTTTGATTACACTTCCTATTAGACAGCGTAGAGAAATCATCTCAGAACAAAGTATGACCTGTTGCAGACAAACAGGCCCATAAAAGCCAGTTGCTTGCCACAACCGTTTACAGCTACCATATGGATTGTATAATTTATGATTGTTTTTGTTATTTAATGTATCATCATCATAATAAATCATTTATTGAACAAGATAAGTTTGACATAAAACCTGCCAAATCTCCATTTAAACCTGAGTCCTGAACAAGATGAATGCAGGTAGATAACTTTGTTACATTAGCAGTGATGACTCTTGTCATATAATTCTCTTTTAACAGGTGGACCAGAAAGGCCATTTGAATGACCTCAACCTGAAAAAAAGAACAAACAACAACCGATATTTATAAAGAAACAGTATTACGATCAGCGCTAACTATGAGATCTGATTGTGAAAGAGAGAGCAAGTGGGCTTATCTCCCCGTAACGCGGAGCAACACTCAACGTCTCCACCTGGCATGATCATTAGCCCGCAGACCGAGCTCCAAATGCTCCCTGCGGAGAGCAGGTACTCGAAGCGGCGATGGTTTTGCACCATCGCCTCGCTGCTCCTGTACATCGTGGACATCGCCACGGACATCAGGCTGGCTGTCAAATATGTCGAAGAGGGACAGTTGCTCTGGGCTGTGCTGACTTTCAGCTTTGTGTTGGTGGGCCTCATGGCCACCCAGATCTTCAGCTACGCCTGGTACATCGACGACATGAAGAATGAGGCCCTGAACCTGGGAGGGAAAGCGATAAAATCAGGGCTCGTCTGTGTTGGCCTCATGTCCGTCCATGTGCTCGGCATGGGCATCTTTACCAGGTAAGCTCAAGACAAATATATAGAAATGCTTCGGTTTGCTTTAGGGAAATCCCTGAATTACTAAAGCCTGCTGTGATCATTGACTTGTGTACACTGCTATGAAGACTATGTGGAATACGCTGCTGGTGCCGTTGGGTGCAGGCGGGAACAGGAATGACCACTTTGGACACACACATAGCTACGGTCGGGACCCATGGCGTTGCTGTCATTGTCTGATTTAATCTGATGTTTTCTGTCTGAGGTACATGCAGCTGCTGATGGCAGGGCACCAGGAGCTCTGGCCTGCGACCTCGTCTCATGCCGTGGAGAACAGATCGGCGCACCACAAGCTGTTCTGCCTGGCCACCGATCTGAGCATGCTCAAACTGTTTGAGGCCTTCCTCGAGAGCTTGCCCCAGCTCCTGCTCCAGATCTACCTCCTGCTGGAACACGGCGAGTGCTCGCTCGTGCAGTGTAAGTGCGTCTGTGTGTGCATTTCACCCATCTTGTCAGTTATCAGTGTGTATATGAAATAGAAAGAGGTGGATAGTGATGGAATGAAAAGCAAAGAAAGAACGAATTCCATGTAAAAGCACATTTAGTTTTATATGAAATACACAAATTCGATTATGTCTCAGTCAATGGGGGCCACATTGGTGGCAGTAGTGGCTAGCTAGGGTGTTCCGATCCCTTCTGAAAGGTACCGGGTTCGATACCTAAGAACAGCACTTCCCTCTATCCCTCTAAGAAGCGCTAACCCCGTACCTGCTTCTTCATGACATATTTACATTTAGGGCATTTATCCAAATTAATTTAGGGGCAGTTCCATTGACAGCCTTGTAGGCCAGGACCAGTGTCTTGAATCTAATGCGAGCAATTACCGGATGGGAGCCAGTGGACGTCACGGAAGGTGGTGTATTATGTTGATGTCATTTGATGTTTCATTTATTCATTCATTCAATTTAATAAGTACACTTCGAGAATGCAAGATTTAAAATATAACATCACAGATTTAAAACATAACATAAAATGACAAGTAATTCATAGTTACATTAAGAAGACAACAATTGTCCTGAGCTCCCATAAAATTGCAATCATTCAATTTTGGCCACACACAAATGTCTATGTTGGTTTCTTTGAATAATAACATGGATGCATGTTGGATGAAAAAACAACAATAAAATAAAAATACTAAATGAAACCTTGAGTTTTAAGTGAGAAATGAGAAATAGACAGAGTCATACTTACTGTTGCCTTTTTGTCGGAGAAGTGTTATCTATTCCTTTCCGCGCCGTGTCTTTCCTGAAACAGAAACTAAGTGTGTGTGTGTGTGTGTGTTTGTGGGCAGTCGCACATGCTTAGACACACCCAGGGTTATCTCCTCTCTGTGTGTCTCTGTGTCACACATATACAAATATGAATATGTACATATCTGTACACACGTGTGACACACACACACACACGTTGCATACACACACACACAAACTAAGGTATGTGTCCTCATTTCCGAATAATAGGGCTTTGGTCCTTACTGTCAGTTGTATGTATAATATCTACAAGGGTTTGGATCAACTGAAAGGCCTTTGTGTGGCTCCTATCTGTTTAGGCCTGTCCTTGGAGGGGAAGAATGCTACAAACATATTGTGCTTCTAGATAGCAACTCAGACCTTTTCAGAGTCTTATTTTAGGTTGTTTTAGAATTGAAATTATGTAAGACTTATGATGACTTATGACTTATAATGTTGATCAACCCCTATTTGAGCCCTTCCAGTTTAAGCCCATTTCCAGTTTAACCGGATAGATGTTTTTGGTTCAGAAACCAAGCTTGGGCTAATCTCAATTGAGTTACCACGGCAACTCATGTGGTGAGCCTAACCTGGGGCAAACCTGATGCACAGCAGTCAAGCTCATAGAGATGACTCCGCCCCCTGCTGCAATTTCACATTTTTCTACCGTCTCATTGGTTTAGATAATGGCAACAAACAAAAAACATCAGTGACACCAATGGGTCTGGAGGTAGCGTAGCAGAGTGGGGAGGGGGTGGTTTTAAATGATGGCTTTTAAAGAAGGTGCATTTCATTCATGTTCAGCCTATCCAGACATTAAGTGAAGTCATCTGCCCCGAGATTGAAATCGTCTGTTGTTCTGAAACGAAACATATGTCATGAAGAAGCAGGTACGGGGTTAGCGCTTCTTAGAGGGATAGAGGGAAGTGCTGTTCTTAGGTATCGAACCCGGTACCTTTCAGAAGGGATCGGAACACCCTAGCTAGCCACTACTGCCACCAATGTGGCCCCCATTGACTGAGACATAATCGAATTTGTGTATTTCATATAAAACTAAATGTGCTTTTACATGGAATTCGTTCTTTCTTTGCTTTTCATTCCATCACTATCCACCTCTTTCTATTTCATATACACACTGATAACTGACAAGATGGGTGAAATGCACACACAGACGCACTTACACTGCACGAGCGAGCACTCGCCGTGTTCCAGCAGGAGGTAGATCTGGAGCAGGAGCTGGGGCAAGCTCTCGAGGAAGGCCTCAAACAGTTTGAGCATGCTCAGATCGGTGGCCAGGCAGAACAGCTTGTGGTGCGCCGATCTGTTCTCCACGGCATGAGACGAGGTCGCAGGCCAGAGCTCCTGGTGCCCTGCCATCAGCAGCTGCATGTACCTCAGACAGAAAACATCAGATTAAATCAGACAATGACAGCAATGCCATGGGTCCCGACCGTAGCTATGTGTGTGTCCAAAGTGGTCATTCCTGTTCCCGCCTGCACCCAACGGCACCAGCAGCGTATTCCACATAGTCTTCATAGCAGTGTACACAAGTCAATGATCACAGCAGGCTTTAGTAATTCAGGGATTTCCCTAAAGCAAACCGAAGCATTTCTATATATTTGTCTTGAGCTTACCTGGTAAAGATGCCCATGCCGAGGACATGGAGGGACATGAGGCCAACACAGACGAGCCCTGATTTTATCGCTTTCCCTCGCAGGTTCAGGGCCTCATTCTTCATGTCGTCGATGTACCAGGCGTAGCTGAAGATCTGGGTGGCCATGAGGCCCACCAACACAAAGCTGAAAGTCAGCACAGCCCAGAGCAACTGTCCCTCTTTGACATATTTGACAGCCAGCCTGATGTCCGTGGCGATGTCCACGATGTACAGGAGCAGCGAGGCGATGGTGCAAAACCATCGCCGCTTCGAGTACCTGCTCTCCGCAGGGAGCATTTGGAGCTGGGTCTGCGGGCTAATGATCATGCCAGGTGGAGACGTTGAGTGTTGCTCCGCGTTACGGGGAGATAAGCCCACTTGCTCTCTCTTTCACAATCAGATCTCATAGTTAGCGCTGATCGTAATACTGTTTCTTTATAAATATCGGTTGTTGTTTGTTCTTTTTTTCAGGTTGAGGTCATTCAAATGGCCTTTCTGGTCCACCTGTTAAAAGAGAATTATATGACAAGAGTCATCACTGCTAATGTAACAAAGTTATCTACTTGCATTCAACTCAGGTTTAAATGGAGATTTGGCAGGTTTTATGTCAAACTTATCTTGTTCAATAAATGATTTATTATGATGATGATACATTAAATAACAAAAACAATCATAAATTATACAATCCATATGGTAGCTGTAAACGGTTGTGGCAAGCAACTGGCTTTTATGGGCCTGTTTGTCTGCAACAGGTCATACTTTGTTCTGAGATGATTTCTCTACGCTGTCTAATAGGAAGTGTAATCAAAAAATAGTTGAGCTAAAGCAGTCCCTTATGTAAGCAGGGAATGCAGTGTTCTCCCACCCTCCTTGTTTTCGCTGTCTGAATATCTTATCTTGCCCACATATTTGTATATTTAACTGTAATTTGCACATACGTTAGTTATTTATCAATGTGTGTGTGTGTGTTTGTGGGCAGTCGCACATGCTTAGACACACCCAGGGTTATCTCCTCTCTGTGTGTCTCTGTGTCACACATATACAAATATGAATATGTACATATCTGTACACACGTGTGACACACACACACACACGTTGCATACACACACACACAAACTAAGGTATGTGTCCTCATTTCCGAATAATAGGGCTTTGGTCCTTACTGTCAGTTGTATGTATAATATCTACAAGGGTTTGGATCAACTGAAAGGCCTTTGTGTGGCTCCTATCTGTTTAGGCCTGTCCTTGGAGGGGAAGAATGCTACAAACATATTGTGCTTCTAGATGGCAACTCAGACCTTTTCAGAGTCTTATTTTAGGTTGTTTTAGAATTGAAATTATGTAAGACTTATGATGACTTATAATGTTGATCAACCCCTATTTGAGCCCTTCCAGTTTAAGCCCATTTCCAGTTTAACCGGATAGATGTTTTTGGTTCAGAAACCAAGCTTGGGCTAATCTCAATTGAGTTACCACGGCAACTCATGTGGTGAGCCTAACCTGGGGCAAACCTGATGCACAGCAGTCAAGCTCATAGAGATGACTCCGCCCCCTGCTGCAATTTCACATTTTTCTACCGTCTCATTGGTTTAGATAATGGCAACAAACAAAAAACATCAGTGACACCAATGGGTCTGGAGGTAGCGTAGCAGAGTGGGGAGGGGGTGGTTTTAAATGATGGCTTTTAAAGAAGGTGCATTTCATTCATGTTCAGCCTATCCAGACATTAAGTGAAGTCATCTGCCCCGAGATTGAAATCGTCTGTTGTTCTGAAACGGAAACTTAGTCCCGACAGTCTGTGGAAGAAGAAACGATCGCTTGAGGGTTCTGGTTTTTTATCTTAAACGCATCCAAACCTGGCTCCTTGAAACGGGCCCCTTGTTGTTGTATGGCCTTCTGTGGGTTTTTTATTTATTAAACCCCTGTAGCTTAGCTACAATGTCACATCAAGTGGCTTAGTTCGGGGCTCCTCCAAGGACACAGGCAGGTTTGTAGTGTGAAAAGTCCAGTTTATTGTACAGAATGATCAAAAATGGCACAGAGCAGATGGTACAATGCTAGTGTTCCCTGAGAGTGTGTGTGCTGGTGGCTGACTTAACCTGTGGTGATTAGCCACTGATTAGCCAATGCACCACCCCATACTATAGCTGGACCAGGTGAGGCTGCAGCCCCACCCACCCCAAACTGTAACTGGGTCAGGTGAGGCTGCAGCCCCACCCACCCCAGACTCTTAACTGAGCCAGGTATGGCCAGTTAAGCCTGCCACCAAACACACACACACTCACCCCCCCCTTGCTTTGTTTCTCTGTCCTCCTCCAGCATGAACCGCCTGGGCCTGAATCATGAAACATGATGCCAACCAAGACTGTATAATATGAAATAATATGAACACTTGACCTGTGTATTTTATCCATAGGGGCTATTTGTATTCTATAAAGAAAAAAGATCATTTTGTTTTTTTGTAATGTATGGTTTTTCATTTTCATTTTCATTTCAATTTTTTGGTGCCCTCACATAAACTCATCTCAGCTTCCTTTTTCTTCTTTCTTTCTTTTTTTTGGTTGTTGGTTTGGTTGTTGCTTAACCCTTTAACACCTAAGCCTCAAACAGGCCTGGACCGCTTTTGTTGTTTTGGCTGTAAAAGTGTCAAAGAAATGTACTGTGAGTAAGTGCTTTTGCCCCTTTTTTCAGCATTCCTTGAACTTTCAATATCTGGCAGTTATTTAGCATGACTGTATGTTATAGGTACGTACAAACAGTGTTTAAGCTAAAAAAAAAAAAATAGCCAGGCTGGGATTTATAAAGTCTTCTGGTGGGACAGTTTGTCAGGTGAATTTGGGCTCAGGTGTGATTGACTGTATAATAATAATAATAATAATAATAATAATAATAATAATAATAATAATAATAAATAACATGAACACTTTTGACCTGTTGTGTTGGCTTCAGGCTGCATCATTACTCCAGACGTCCAGGGGGCGCCAGACCTGTGGACGGTGTGCTCTACGGTTCCGCTCTGTGCGCAAACGCGTCTCGGCCGACCTGGAGCCGCCCACAAGAAGAAGAAGCAGAAGAAGAAGAAGAAGAGTGACACGCCATTCAATCGGAGCTGGTGTCTGATCGGAGCTCTGGATCCACTGCTGTACGCCGAGGGCAGAACACACACGTCTTAACGTCGTACAGAAGACGCGTTTTGGTGTCGCCAGGGGCGGGAAAGTTGGCCCGAGAACGATGGGGATCAAGAAGAAAACCACGAAGAATCCGCCGGTGCTGAGCCACGAGTTTGTGATCCAGAACCATGCAGATATTGTCTCCTGTGTCGCGATGGTCTTCCTCCTCGGGCTGATGTTTGAGGTACGTAAGAACATCTTGCGGTGTTTATTTATTCTTTGTATTTGTATTATTATTATTAATTATGATTTATTATTATTTGATCGTGGCGGGGAAAAGGCGAAAGTCTCCGTTTTGTACGCAAGGAAATCGACATGTCTGTAAATAAATAGAATAAATATCACCGTGCGCTTCGTACTACTTATACTACTTCCTGAAGTGGTGTGTTTTTGTAAAAAAAAAAATAGCATTGAAAAATATTGCACAAAAAAACCCCAACAACAATATTATATCTGTACAATGATGGAAAAAGTTATGTCGGTGTAACACTTAGCGCTGCACCGCAATTACGGGAAATTACGAGCGCAGATATGCTCGTATCTTTACGTGTGTGTGTGTGTTTGCGCAACGTTGCGTTACGTTTTGTGCGTAGATGTGTTACGTGGCATTCGCACGGCGAGCGAGACGCCGAAAGTTTACGTGATTCGATAAACAACGTGACGTTTTCTGCTCTTTTTCTTCCACGACGCGCGTCCTCGCTGGCGGAGTTCTCGCGATAATACGATTTAACGTGATGTTTGTGTATTACAGCCAATCAGCTGCCACTTCTTCCTCGAGTTGTTGCGGTGAACACAATGCATCATGGGAATTTGGGTTTTTTTTTTTCTTTCTGTGAGATGTTGCTTGCTTCCTTGTATGAATGTGTCTATAGCAATAAACATTTATTTCTCCTTTTCTTTTCTTTTATTCTTTTCTTATTAACAGGTCACCTCCAAGGCTGCAGTCTTATTCATAACTGTTCAGTACAATGTCACCATCTCTTCAAATGGTAAGATCTGTAAAAGAACATGTTTAATGGTCACCTAAAAACAATAAACTACCAACAATTATAGGTCTCCATGTGGCCTATTTGTATTTTATAAAGAAAAAAGATCCTTTTGGTGTTTTGTAATGCATGGTTTTAAATTTTTTGTACCACGAGACATGCTTGTGCCCTCACATAAACTCCTTTTTCTTCTTTCTTTCTTTTTTTGGTTGTAGCTTGAGCTAAAAATAGCCCAGCTGATTTATAAAGTCCTCTGGTGGGACAGTTTGTCAGGTGAATTTGGGCTCAGGTGTGACACATAACTCTCCCAAAAAAAAACCTTCTCAAGGTTGGGTACTAATTATGATACAGTACATCTACGTTTGTCACTGATTCAGTGTTTGTGCGTATATTTTTAGCTTTTAAAGAGGGTCCGGGAATATAAATACATGTTTTAGGCACCAACGAAACCCTTCTGCAGTGCTTGTGCTTCGAAAAATACACAGACTATTTGCCTGATTATTTTTAGCTGGCGTTGCCGTTTTTTATGCCCGTTGTGGGAAGCAGGGGTGTAATGGATGAGCACTGCGGTTCCACTCCACTCGGGGAGACCACGGTGAAATATTTCCGATACTTTCAATTATGAATCCCAAAATGCAAGGTGCGAACAGGGCCAATAATTTAGCTAAAAGCTCCCCCCTCATCTCACTGGTGATCGCTCGTTATTGCCTGCAGCTCCAAGTGCGATTGCGGTATTTGATATTCATAAGAAGCCTACATTAGGGGCAGGCAGCTTCCCAAGCCTTTGTAAGTGATAATTAATCCAACTTTCCAAATGAACCCTCCTGACTATTTGAATTGCTGCTTATATCAATGAGCACACATTATCGTTTCCCCAATCAAATCAGGGAAGCGATATACTACTGGATAGGTTCATGTTAGGGAAAATAGGATTTTATTTGGCCAAAAAGATTGAGAAGGTGCTCAAATCGTGTGTGTGTGTGTGTGTGTATAGAGGGCCCAGAGGAGACGGTGGTGAACCACTTCCATCACGGCATCAAAGACCTGGCAACGGTCTTCTTCTACATGCTGGTGGCTATCATATTGCATGCCATCATCCAGGAGTATGTGCTGGATGTGAGTAGACACACACACACACACACACACTCTTATGTATGTTTGGTTCCCCGAGTAACACAAACGCATCCGTTTCCTCCCTCCAGAAAATCAACAGGAAGATGCACTTCTCAAAGACCAAGCACAGCAAGTTCAACGAGTCTGGCCAGCTGGGTTTCTTCTACTTGTTCTCCTTCGGCTGGGGCGCGAGCATCCTCCTCTCCGTACGTACGCACACACGCTAGCTCGCTGACCCCCTAGCATTCCGTCAATTACATTGTACATTTAAATCTGTGTTCAAGTTGATTATCTGACTTGCTTCCTCTTCTTCTTCTTCATCAGGAAAACTTTCTCTCCAATCCCGTCAACCTGTGGGAGGGTTATCCACATATACTCATGCCGTGAGTATTGTATTCCTACATACATACATACTACATACATACAACATACATACATACATACATACATACATACATACATGTAGGAATGCCTACCTACATACATGCTGTGGGACACAGGCAGGGACTTGTCCATGAATTTGTTGCCGTTTTTGTAAACCATTACGTGTGTAGTAGCTACCACTTGACTTGTAATCGTGTACTGTGGACCCTCTATCTCTCCACATGATTAGATTAGGCAGAAGGGCATACACATACATACAGCCGGATGCTTGCTATACTGTAAAATATTCTATGGCTATAATAAGTGTCTATTTTCATTTTCATTTTTGTTTCTTGCGTCATGAGCTGCTGCATCTGTGCTACTGTAGTTCTGGTCATGTGGTGAACAGGCGCTGAAACGGAAACTCGGTTTCTTTCTTTGTTGCCGCCGCTGTGTTCGCGTCCCCTGGGGTCAAACGTGGAGATAAGCACCAGCTACTATAAAAAGCAGAAGTTGGGTTAGAGCGCGCTTCGCCGCTGGTCTGGTAGTCGCACTAGATTGCAGGTTTAAAGTTTTTGCATTCCGCCCTTTTTTTTATGACAAATTTGGCAACACACTGTGAAGCACATGACAAAGATTAAACTTGAATGTCTCCCTTATTGGTTTAGATTCCAGATGAAATTCTTCTACATCTGTCAGTTGGGCTACTGGCTCCACGCTCTGCCAGAGTTGTACTTCCAGAAAACAAAGAAGGTGGGTGTGTGCGTGCACATGCATGTGTGTTTATGTGCGTGCATGTGTGTATGCACAACTTTGCTCAGAAGTGTGTTTGTGTACTACTGTAGTACTGCCAAAATCTGTCAACTCAAGTCTGTGAATGCATGTGAGACTTGCACACGAATCTGACTTGGAAAACCCCCCTCATGTAAATGTATATTGCTAAGATTACATAATACATAAATCCATTTTGTGCACTTCAGTGTGCTTAATATGTATGCGCACACTAGAGGTCTATTGGCGGCCTGCTCCAAAATATGTCATCAAATGGGCACCTAACTTAAGTGCACTTTCCTCAATGTTGCTGATTTAATCTTATCAGTTATTCATTATTTAGTGCAGCATCATCTGTATTTGTGTTAGCATTGTTTCCCCCTTTTTCATGCTCCTGGGCCAAACGGCCCTAATATGAACAATGTGTGTTTCCATGTGCTGTCCTCAATATTTGGATTGCGTTTCCTGTTTAGGAGGATATTCCACGCCAACTGGTCTACATCTCGCTGTACCTTGTCCACATCGCCGGAGCCTACATTCTCAAGTAAGGGGGATTGATGGGTTTGGATCAACTGAAAGGCCTTTGTGTGGCTCCTATCTGTTTAGGCCTGTCCTTGGAGGGGAAGAATGCTACAAACATATTGTGCTTCTAGATAGCAACTCAGACCTTTTCAGAGTCTTATTTTAGGTTGTTTTAGAATTGAAATTATGTAAGACTTATGATGACTTATGACTTATAATGTTGATCAACCCCTATTTGAGCCCTTCCAGTTTAAGCCCATTTCCAGTTTAACCGGATAGATGTTTTTGGTTCAGAAACCAAGCTTGGGCTAATCTCAATTGAGTTACCACGGCAACTCATGTGGTGAGCCTAACCTGGGGCAAACCTGATGCACAGCAGTCAAGCTCATAGAGATGACTCCGCCCCCTGCTGCAATTCCACATTTTTCTACCGTCTCATTGGTTTAGATAATGGCAACAAACAAAAAACATCAGTGACACCAATGGGTCTGGAGGTAGCGTAGCAGAGTGGGGAGGGGGTGGTTTTAAATGATGGCTTTTAAAGAAGGTGCATTTCATTCATGTTCAGCCTATCCAGACATTAAGTGAAGTCATCTGCCCCGAGATTGAAATCGTCTGTTGTTCTGAAACGGAAACTTAGTCCCGACAGTCTGTGGAAGAAGAAACGATGGCTTGAGGGTTCTGGTTTTTTAGCTTAAACGCATCCAAACCTGGCTCCTTGAAACGGGCCCCTTGTTGTTGTATGGCCTTCTGTGGGTTTTTTATTTATTAAACCCCTGTAGCTTAGCTACAATGTCACATCAAGTGGCTTAGTTCGGGGCTCCTCCAAGGACACAGGCAGGTTTGTAGTGTGAAAAGTCCAGTTTATTGTACAGAATGATCAAAAATGGCACAGAGCAGATGGTACAATGCTAGTGTTCCCTGAGAGTGTGTGTGCTGGTGGCTGACTTAACCTGTGGTGATTAGCCACTGATTAGCCAATGCACCACCCCATACTATAGCTGGACCAGGTGAGGCTGCAGCCCCACCCACCCCAAACTGTAACTGGGTCAGGTGAGGCTGCAGCCCCACCCACCCCAGACTCTTAACTGAGCCAGGTATGGCCAGTTAAGCCTGCCACCAAACACACACACACTCACCCCCCCCCTTGCTTTGTTTCTCTGTCCTCCTCCAGCATGAACCGCCTGGGCCTGGTCCTCATGGTGCTGCACTACTTTGTGGAGCTGCTCTTCCATGTCTCCCGCCTGGTGTACTTCAGCAATGAGACCCGGCAGACCGGGTCAGTACAGTAGCCTCCTCCTCCTCTCCATCCAGGCCTTCTAACAAACCGGGAGGGTAGGGGGGTTTTTGGGTTGGCTAATTGACACCTTGACTCCCAGCCGAGAAGGTGCTGGCCTCAAACCCTAAATAGGACGTCGGCCTGCCTTGAGCAAGACGCCTAACCCTCTGACCCGCTTCACCTCAATGCATTGAACACACACATTGCACGGCATTCACACACCAAAACATACTGTGTACGCAGTCACACATGCATACATGTTTCTAAGGATAACATCAAGCCAAGAATAGTCATGATCTTTAGTTAGGGGCTCTCACACAACATGCAAAATACAACTCATAAAATGACCATAATTCTATAAGTAAATAAGAGCAGGTGTGCAATGACTAATTATTTGGCCTGGTTTAAAATGGATATCGCAGTGGGAATGAAAAAGGCTGCCTGGTGGGAGTGGTGAAGGGGTGTGAAATGTCCTTAGTGATGGAGTCTGCCTTTCTGACCGGTGCTGTCGTTCGCCTACGTGCCCCCAGGTTCACGGTGTGGGCCGTCCTGTTTGTGCTGGGCCGCCTGCTGACCCTGTCCCTGTCTGTCCTCACCGTGGGTTTCGGCCTCGCCACGTCCGAGCAGCAGGGCTTCGACATGGCCACCGGGAACTTCAACGTGCTCCTTGTTAGGTAAGTGTGTGGAAATTGTCAATGGGTTGCTGTGTGTGTGTGGCGGTTTGATTCTTCAGAATGCTGACTTCACATATTATACCACCAGGTGTGAGCGTAATTAGCCATTCCACAAGTTGTTTCAAAAACCGGTTCCACCATCTCTGGTGTTTGACACCACAAGTGGGAGTGTCCATCCAGATGTACTGTATGCTGGATAGATCAGCCTACCAGCCTACCCAGTGGATTATGGCAAATGGTGGGCTGATCTGTGGGTTGGCACTCCCACTTGTGATGCCAAAAACCAGGAGATTCTGAAACCACTTGGAAGGGCTAATCACACTCACACCTGGTGGTATAATAGGAGTCCTTTAAGGCTTGAAGGCTCGAAGTGTTTCATCACTATTCAAGTATATATATCAGTGCCTATTTATGTCATTAGCTTGCTCGTGGTTTTGTCTGATGAACTCACTTACAGTATGTGATTGTGTGTGTGTTGTTCCCCTGCGTCTCTGCAGAATCACTGTGCTGGCGGCCATCTGCCTGACCCAGGCCTTCATGATGTGGAAGTTCATCAACTTCCAGCTACGCCGGTGGAGGGAGCACGCCCAGACCCCGACCCTGAAGAAGAAACCCGCTCCGCCCAAGAGCAAATCAAAGAAAGACAAAGGTGAGGTTGGGGGTGAGGGTGGGAGGTGAGTAGGATGTAGGGCTGAACAATCAATAAAAAATATGGCCATGTGTGTAATTTTCAAATCGCAGGAGCTGTAAGCATTAAAGGAGATGTATTATACCACCAGGCGTGAGCGTGTTTAGCCATTCCAAGCGGTTTCAAAAACCGGTTGGCATGGCCCCTCACTTGACATCACAAGTGGGAGTGTCCACCTAGAAGTATGCTGGATAGATCAGCCTACCAGCCTACCCAGTGGACTGTAGCAACTGGTAGGCTGATCTATCCACCATACTTCTTGGTGGACACTCCCACTTGCGATGTCAAGTGGGGTCATTCCAAACGTTTTTTGAAAGCGCTTGGAACGGCTAATCACGCTCCCACCTGGCGGTATAATAGGAGTCCTTTAATACGGCATACACCACCATAAATGATGTACTGTATCGTTTCCGAGATTTATTTTCCTCCAGAAGTTTGGAAACATGGTTGTTTGGTACAGAGCCCAACAAATGTCACATCATGATTTGAGATGTTGTGAAAGTTCCCATCATTCCCAGCAATAGTGAATGATGTCGCAATCGCAATAGCTGTCATTTCAAAATAATCTATGATTTAATTATTTTAACCGTATCCTTCAGCCTCAATGAGATGTTTTTCAAGTCAACATGTTATGGTTTTCGATCCCCAACATGGGCAGTCTACCTGTAGGCAACCTTGAGCAAGATGCCGAACCCTACATGCTCCTTCTATATTATATATTACCTAACATCGACCTAAATTGTCGTTTTCATTCTCTTTTCTTTCCCTTTTCTCCCCACAGCCAACGGTGTCAACGGTGTGAGTTCTAACGGGGCTGATTCACCACGAGCAAAGAAAGAGAAATCGTCGTAAAAATACACACATGAACCTTTTATATATCTTGCCCCCCCCCCCCCCCCCCCCCCCCCCCCCCCCCCCTTCAAAGAACCCTCGCTCTTTCATTATCCCCCACCCCCTCTCGCTCTCTCTCCATGCAACTCTCACTGGCACCGCCCAGTCCACCGGTCCATCATTCCTCGTCAGCACATCATGCATCGTCATCTTCATCAGTTTCTCACCAGACTGACTGGACCAGCTGGGCAGGAGGGCGTGACATGCATTTATATTTGATTTAGATCTTTTTGTTTTGTTTCGTTCGCTTGTCACCGGTTGTCCAGCACGCCTTGACTTATGCAGCTATGCTCTGCTGTGCCATAACTAGTAAGGAAAAAGAAAAGATTTAAAAATGTCTTATTTAAACAAAAATGAAAAAAAGTGCCTAAGTGATGCCAACCAACTGGTACCAGATGTTATGTTTTCTGTTTTTCCGTTTTCTGTTTAGGACTTCAGGACTTATGACCTCACTGTGTTTCTTCCAAAGTTAGACTGCATCATGCAGATTAGGATTGTCCTTTTCTTTTGAATCGCTTACTTCAGGTTTGGTTATTTATCATTTTTATTGTGGATCTTTGCTTAGGTCCCTTTCATTTCGACCCATTTTCCCCATCCATGACGAAAGGTTGCACAAAGGCATTTTATAACATTACATCTCTGGAACATAGACTAAGATGGAAAAGGTATTCAAATAAACAAGGAAATATTATATTTTGTATGGACTGCAGCAGGGGCATGGGCCCTCCGTCATGTTTTTGAAAGTGTTTTGCTATGCCTCTGGTTCTTGTTCCACATCCACTTGTGAATAGATTAGTAAAGCTAATGGCATAAAGGAAGTGAAGAGGACACTCTTGTGGTGTGTGTGTGTGTACCGTACCGTTAATACAGAGATCCCCCGGAGATGCCAGTGGGTGCCGGCCCAGTGAGGTCCCCCCACAGTGTTGAATTCACCCAGGAATTACTTTCATTGACGCCATGTTGAATGTTCCAGTTTTGTTTGAATTGTTTAAACCAATAAATGCACCCCCTTGCTCTACTTTACTTTTGTGTCAAACGCTATACAGTATTGTATATCTCTCTATATATAAATCAATCTCTCTATAGATATGTCGGCCTATATGGGAGATCTATGTAACATATCTAACAAAAAAAACTTTTGTATTCTGTGTTTATTCTGTCGTATCATTGTGACCTTGAAAATGTCCACAGGAAAGTAACTTATTGTAAGATATGAACTAGCAATGTCAGCTTTATCCCAATACACAATGAACCGAATCAGGTCTGTGCATTCCGATAGACGGACATTTTATTACAGACCTATGTAGTAATTTATTTACACTGCCAATGTCCAGAAAGCAGTGATATATTTAAAACTCTTACTACTGGTAATGCACCATGAAGAAAATATTAGTTTAAATTTGAGATATTGTTCTTCTGGGATTTTTTGGCATAGAGGTCTGCTTTGCATAGCTCTGAATGTAGAAGTGTATATATGTATATATACATCTCACATGTAGAGTATCACACCATAGCAGACGAATTCATAACATAAAAACAAACCAGTATGTTTTCATCGGTTATTTGTCCTGTTGGTCTTGTGTCGGCCTCTGCGTGGCGCTGTGGTACAAGTTTTTGTTCGATTTTTGTTTTTCTTGCAAGAAAACAAAACACAGGAAAAAGTGTAAACATTGGTAAACGTAGCATAACACAGCATAACAAGTATTGGCCCATACAACTTGTAGTGCTTACATGCAATGAACAATGCAGCAATAACAGATACTAAATCAAATAAATAGACAAAAACACACAAAAATAAATGCTTAAATAAATACATGTCGATATAATCTGAGGTATTAAGTGAGGATTTCACCAAAGACTGACATGTGGTCCAACATAATTGAGTTTTTTTAGTTTTCCAATTCAATTAGTGACTACTTAAGGAAATGTACGTCTAAAATAATTGTAAAATGTTTTAGTGGATTTTTGTTCATATGCATGCAACATTTGGCAAGTTCAAAGTTTGCATTGTCATCACAATTAAAATATAAAAAAAATTCTTACAGGATATGCAATGCCAAATCCTCCCAAAACCTACTAAAATGTTTCCCCAATTCTTCTTCCTGTCCACAGAATGCACACAAACTTGAAATATCAGTACATTCGATTAAGGAATTAATTAATGGATGAATACAGTATTTAAAGGCTAATAATGCAGTTTTATTTCGTTTTTTTATTATTATTGTAATTTAATTATAAAAGTGTAACTAACTAAGTGACTGAAACAATGTTACTGGTGGTGGTGGTGGTGGTGGGAGCTTGAAGCTTAGTAGGTAAGATAAGATAAGATAAGATAGAACTTTATTAATCCCGAAGGAAATTCTTGTGCCAGAGGTTGCATAGCAATAGAATAAAACAATAGAGAAATAAACAGTAGAATAATACAAATAAAATAACAGATTTACAAGTGTAACAATATAAAAATATAGGTAAGATAAGATATTCAGTCCGCAAAGACAATTGAAGTGTAATAAAAGGGTAATAATAATAATAATGGTGAGAGGAAGTATTGCACATGATATAAAGAATATTAAGAATATTGCACAGCAACCGAGGGGATACTTGCACGTGTGTGAGAGTGAGTGTGTATATGTGTGTGTGTGTGTGTGTGTGTGTGTTGTGTGTGTGTGAGAGCGTGTGTGAGTGTGCCCCTGTGATGTGGTGTGTGTGCCCCTGTGATGTGATGTGGTGTGTGTGTGAGAGTGTGTAAGTGTGTGTGTGAGTGTGTGTGTGTGTGTGAGAGTGTGTATGTATGTATGTATGTATGTGTGTGTGTGTGTGTGTGTGAGACCCTGTGATGTGTGTGTGTTTGAGAGTGTGTATGAGTGTGTATGTATGTAAGTATGTATGTATGTATGTATGTATGTGAGAGTGTGAGTGTGTATGTATGTATGTATGTACAGTGTGTATGTATGTATGTATATGTGAGAGTGTGTATGTATTTGAGAGAGTGTGAGTGTGTGTGTGTGTGTGTATGTATGTATGTATGTATGTATGTGTGTATGTATGTATATGTGAGAGTGTGTATGTATTTGAGAGAGTGTGAGTGTGTGTGGATGTATGTATGTATGTAAGTAATGTATATGTATGTGAGAGTGTGAGTGTGTGAGAGTCTGTGTGTTAGGGGATGGGAGGAGGAGGAGGGGAAGGGATGGGAGGAGGAATAGCCTAGCCAGGCCAGCCAGCCATGCCAGCCAGCCCAGCCAGACCAGCCCAGCCCAGCCAGCCAGCCCAGCCAGCCAGCCAGCCACCAGCCAGCCAGCCAGCCAGCCAGCCCGCCAGCCAGCCAGCCAAGGCCAAGCCAGCCAGCTAGCCTCGCAGCAGCAGCGAGCAGTGAGCAGCAGTGATCAGCAGCGAGCACCAGGAGAGTGAAAACATGGCGGCGCAGCAGTCAGCCAGCGCAACCGTCGCTCCACTACCGCGAAGGTCAGCAGCCAGCACCAGCACCAGCAGCAGTAGCAGCAGCAGCGCCCGCGAAATCCCGTCCGCTTCACGTTCACGGGATTTAACGGCGACCACCACCACCACCAACAACAACAACAACACCACCCAAAGTTTTACACCGTAAGTACCGACTCGACGCGGGGACTCCTCCCGGGGGTGGCGGCGGGAAGAGGACTCGGGTGCTGTTGGTTGTGTTCTCCAAATCAGTGACCTAATGCGAGGTCCTCAATCTCGCTTGTGTGTGTGTGTGTGTGTGTGTGCGGCGGCGGCGTTAGCTTAGCTTATTTTAGCTTAGCTTTTAGCCGCTAAGCTAAGCTCCGCCGTGGCTGTCACATCACAAACTCACTTGGCTAGTTAGCTAGTTTTTTGGGGGGCAAGCGAGCTAGCTTTTTTAGCTTTTTTTTAGTTATTTTGTTATAGTGTTGAACGCGGTGTCATTAGTCCACGCGTTCTGGTCAAATGAATCCGTTTTAATTACATTTAATTTCATTCAATTTAATAAAATTTGTTGTTGTTGTTGTTTTTGTGCTGAGTGAGCGGAGTGACATAGCATTACCGGACAGAAACACACGAAGTTCGCTACGACGCTGCTAGTAGTCGTCGTAGTAGTAGTAGTAGTAGTAGCTTAGCGGTTAGCATGCTAGGCTAGGCTAGGCTAGGCTAACCGTCTGAATGTCGGTGGCGATCACGACTTGTTCG
Organism: Coryphaenoides rupestris; assembly: GCA_002895965.2. NCBI lineage: Eukaryota > Metazoa > Chordata > Actinopteri > Gadiformes > Macrouridae > Coryphaenoides > Coryphaenoides rupestris. The sequence goes on from PIJE02001610.1 coordinate 27,618, forward strand.
GGACCACCACCACGACCATGCGTGTGTGTTATTGTTATTATTGTTGTTGTTGTTATTATTATTAGTATTGTGTTTTTGTAAAGACGTATATATGGATAAATGCCCCCCCCCATGAACGTCATGTTTGTTGTTAGCCCCCCCGCTGACTTGAGGAAATGACAACATGTTTATTTGGACTCTGGGTCATTGCATTGCTTTTTTCTTTCTTTCTTTTGCTCAGCAATTTCACATGTTGACATTTTAAAACACCTTTTTTTTTTTTTCATGGAGGGTTGTTGTTGTTGTTGGTTGATTGAGTCTACACTCTCACGTCGAACCGAAGCTAAAGATCATGTTAAATGTTTTAAATGTGTGGTTAAAAAAGTTATGCATGCAACAATAGGTGTTTTTACGATTTGCGTGTATGCATGGATTTTTTTCTGGTTTTATTGTGCTATTCTACTTCCATCTGTCAGGAGCAAAACATCCAAAATATGCATGGCTTATCATTATTATGGGTCCTTTATATTTTAAACCGTGTTCAGATCAATTCAATCCAGATTTGCATGTTTAAAAAAAAAAAAAACAAGGAGTAAATAAACTTGGTTGTGGAGGTCTCCCCTCAAGAAAGTCTCTCACGGCAGCTTGAGTCCTGATCAGGGAAATGGAGCTGCAGCAGCAGCAGCAGAGTTTAAACTACTGCGTCGTCTCATTGCATGGAGTGCAGAAAGCAGCCCCTTGTCCTGAGTGCATTTCACTGCCACCAAACTGAAGGCTCTCCTGCTCCTGCTCCTGCTGCTGCTTCTTCGCTGCTCCGGGACCATACAGGCAGACGGGACAGCTTTGTGCCATTGCAATGATTGTCAAGTCAACGCTTCCCCCCCCCCCCTCCCTCTGTTAACAGTGGAGGAATGCAGCCTGTGGAACCAGTGGAGCAGTCTCTCACTCCCTCGCACTTTCTCTCCCTCTCCTTGCATCACGCTGCCCCCACCTGCTGACGGTGTGCCCGGGCTCTTGTTGTCGTTGTCGTCACATCTCGGTTACCGGTGGTCCCCAACGTGACATGTTGGTCGGTGGTTGTTGTCCCCTCTATACGTGATGCATTCCTGTGCTGATTTAGCTTCCTTGTAAATCACAAGAGGATAAATCCAAAATCCAATGGCAGAGAATGGGGTCATGCCTTGGATTAATGGAGGCCGTGCTGGAGGACTGTTATTTGTCTTATTTCATGGCGGCAAAAAAGTTGTGAAATGTCCAAACGATTGATTTGGATCCCAGCATGTGCACCTCTTGTTGTTTAGTAGGATTCCGGCCAAGTTAAAAACCAATGCCTTTTGAAAGAATTACTTTTTATGATGTAAACATTGTGATTCATCTGTCTTCACTCTATACACAGCTGCATGCAGGTGTTGCTGGATGTTTTAAGCCCAGGAAGAGAATATGTTTCAAGTAAGGCTAGGCCTCGTTCAACTACACTGTGTTGAGTGTTTATGGTTAAAAATAAATATACCAAGTATATAGATGTAGCATGTATGCATGCCCCATCACCTCTTTAAAGTATTCGGATCTGTTGGGCATATTGCCTTGCTTTTATGATACAAACAGTTCAAGGTGTGCATTCTTGACTGCATAATCAATGTTGTGATTGGCTGAGAACAGGGACGTGGAGAAGCAGCTGTTGAGTTCTAACGATGTGTTTGGAAAAAAACACATATAGGCCTATATTATTTTTATTATTCATAATTGGCTGTTGAAATGTGAAAGCCAGAGTTGTGGAATGATGACAGCTCTTGGATTTATGCGAGCGCATATGTAAGTAAGTATTTGGATGTTTATACGAGGGTAGCAGACCTTCTCGCACACACTTAGTGCTATGTGTGTGCGTGCCTGCATGCAGGTCTATGGCAACAGGGCCAGTGTGACAATGTGAAGGCCTGTTCATCACATGACAGCCAAACAATTTCTCTGCCTCACTCTTCTCTCTGTCTCTCTCTCTCTGTCTCTCTCTCTCTTTTCTCCTCATCCCCCCCACTGTTTTTCTTTGCTTTGTCACTTACTCCTTTTACTGGGTCACAACTTTATTGTTCCATTATTCTTTCAACACGTCTCCCACATCACACGTACTTAATTGAACCGATTTTTCTATTTGCCCCAGCTTCTTCTAAGACGGAAAAAGGAATGAGAAAATCCTTTCCCAGCAAGTCGGTAAAAAACTTTTGACTCGCAATCAACTGGTCTTTGCCCTGTGATCGGTTGCTGTGTTGCTTCACTTGAGTGATACTGTAATCATTTGACCTTTGATCCCTTGGCTGTGGCTAACACTACTTGTTTGTTGTGCTTTTGCTTGTCCATCTTACTGTTAGGCTAAGCACATTCTTGCACACATTTTTTTTTAGAGCACTTAAGCCTTTGCTTGAGTCTTTTGCAGAAATTTGCATCATCTGTGGAATTGGCCTCCGGTTTCTGCCCCAGTTGGGCAACATCATCTGTGGCTCGGCACCCGAACAGTCTCACACTGAGCCGTCAATGTGTCCGTGCACCGATAGTGGGACTCCACAACATCCCATTGTTGAATCTGGACGACCTTAAAGGGGAATTCCACCGATTTTTCAACTGGCTTTGTATCATTTCAATGTGGGTAGTTTATGCAAATGGGCAATGTTTACCTTTGCTCCGTGTTGCTTGCACCCAGATCTCCCTGCTACTTTTGTCTGCCGGATGACTCATTTCACGCCATCTTACCCCAACTTCGTCATTAACTAAGTTGGAGTAAGATTTTGAGATCTGAGCTGAGCTGCGCCACAGAGACACAGAGAGCATCGGCAACGACTGCGGCTGTTTCTTTTCACACTACATCCCTAATGCGGATAGATCTGATTGAAAATCGGCAAAGTTCCCCTTAACAATGTCCACAGCACCATGCCTACCTACCTACCTGCTCAACAGATTCTAAACAAACCAGGCCCAAACGCTGAGGGAGTGTGCGTGGCCGCCGCTGGTCTTGGTCTCAAGCACAGATAGCTGGAGAAACGCTGTACTTTGAGCGGAGAGAGGTGGAAGGCGGTCCACACAGCTGACTAAACAACCTCCCACCAACTGTTCTTCTCTGATTTTATTTATTTATTTCTCTGATGATGATGATGATGATGATGATGATGACGACATTCTATTGAATGGTTTTTAATCAAAATGGCCAGACGCGGGAAAGACTGGAGACACGTGACGCTAACCTGCACATAGCGCCAGCTGTCTGCCGCCACGGCCCACTATGGAGCCGCAGCCTTTACATGACGCACAGCTGCGTTTAAACCCCCCCCCCCATGTGTGTGTGTGTGTGGTGTGTGTGTGTGTGTGTGTGTGTGTCTCTTGCATGCTCGCTCGTGCTCTAGCTAGCCTTGTTTCACTGGGCATCTCACCCTGCTGCCTCCTGCGTTGGTGTCGCCATGGAAACAGCGGCGTGACAGGTCCTGGGTGGGCGTGAGGGATGAGCTGTGGGGTAATGGTTGGGTTTTTCACGACTAAGAGCGGAAGGGAGGCAGAGACACAGAGAGAGAGAGAGAGGGCAGTCAGAAAGCAGGTTGTGTGGCAGAAGGGGAAACTCTGGCGTGGGGAGGGGGGGTGGGCTCTCTGTCGGGCCACTAACTGACCCTTCCTTCTCTGTCATCCACTGCGCTGGGGTGGAGAGAGAGTACATGATATCACTGCAGGACAGTACAGTACAGCACAGCACAGCAATACCCTTACTCTGATAAGAAGACTGACACCTTCTGTCTTCAGCATTTTAGCTGTATTTTTTTTCCTCTCTACTGTACAGCCGTGATTGTCTTGTTGGAGGATCCTATGGTCCTGCTGCCACAACACTTGCGTTAGAACAAGTGTGTACCAGGACCAGGACCAGGAGCTCACAGGTGCGGCTGCCGCCGCTACTACGAGGTGCCTACAGGCAAACCAATAAGGGGGAGAAGCCGAGGTCCTCCTCCGCCGCCATAGGTCGGCCACAGTAAAGTGCTTTATTGATTGGCCGAGGCCAGGAGATATCGCATCGTCCAGCGTTTTTTGCCGCTTAAGAAGGTGCCCTCGAGCCGGTTAACCCGTAGGGGCGGGGAGACAACGGGGACGACCAAGCCGGCTGTGTCTGTCTGTCTGTCTGATGGTGCTTTCACAGCTGTTTCTGGCCCCGTGTTATTTGGGCGGGTTGTGCTGAGCTGTTGAAAACTGTTCATTCTAATCACCGTTGCCATTTTTACACACACACACACACACACACAAGCAACTCATTTTCATTTCCCTTTACCTACTTCACGGTTTTCAGGCTTTTGAAAAACTCTGAACTCTGAGAATGGCGTTATTGATTTGCAAATGTACATCCGATTATATAATGTCATGCGTTTCATCTAGCAACGGACAATAATGCCACTGTAGTCTGCTTGCTGCATGGCGAAGTAACACAATACGACATGTGTTTTGCTTCTATGAAGGGCATAATTGCATATTGGTTGTGTGGGGTCTCATACAATTACACCATCAGTTTCCATGTGTTGTAGTTAGTCCAATAAGACGTTGTTTAGTTGCATAAACAAGCCCCCTCTTTGCCTCAACACAAATATACAAATACATTACAATTCCTTTGTTTACATAAACGCTCTTGCCAATGCGGACGTTTTTCCCACGTGCCATGGTGTACGCGGTTAAAATAATAGATTTATTTATCATATGTCTAATCGATTTCTAAGACAAAGGTGGCATCGGGTATGTGTCTTTATTATTATAATGAATGACAGTGGCTGGCGTGATTTGGATAAAAAATACAAAGTTGTCCTGTTCTGTGGCGCTTTCTTCCCGCGGCACTAAAACAAAACGGTGTCTGTACTGTAGTGTGAACGCGGCGGATGAGCAGAGTTGAGCGCAGCGCCAACATCTCTGGATTCCCGCCTCCCCACTTGAGCAGGGCTTCAGATCTCACCCCTCCACTAGTGCTGCCGCCGCCGCTGCTGTGTGCTCTTGGCGCTTGACGCTAGCAAGAGTGCTAGCATGTGGTTGGCCCCTCGCCCGCTGCCCAGGGTTCAATCCTTGGCACTGACGGGGGAAGAGAGCAAACTCGAGGGATTGAGCAAAGTCGCCTGCCAGGGTGGGTGGGCGGGTGGGCGGCGTCCTAAAAAAATATGTCCTGCGCTTTGGCGCCTGAAGGGGAAATCCACAACAAACAACAACAACAGCGGCATAGCATCGTATCGTGCACGAGCATCGCGGCCAGGGTGCCGGCCCGGGCCAAGGTGGTTGGGCACATGCCTGCAGGGTGCGGGGACCGACGGGCGAGCGGCAAGCAGGTCTCGTGGTCTTGTGGTGGTGCCATTTGGAAACGTGCAGAGGCAGGGATTTGAAGCTTTCATCCTTGTTACCTTGGTGTAGTCGGGGGTCACGGTAATGTCGGGGGAGGGGAGAGTGTGAGTACAGGAAATAAGGCATCGGTTTCATTATTTACTTTTAATTCCTTTCGATGCCACACTTGCGTTCCATCCAGCTTCTATTCCTCCATGCTTATGTTATGTTGTGGTGGGCTTGGGGAAGTGGCTGGGCTGCACTCGGAGGACGGGCTGGGGGCGGGGCGTGTCATACGGGTCCTTCCCCATATGTGTTTCAAGCCTTTTGCATGCATTTTGTAACACAATCCAAAGAAAACAGATGTCGGAGTGACACACGGGTAAGATGAACTGGGCCCAAGTCAAACAACAAAAAGCCATCCCATTAGCTGGAGATGTATTTATTTTTTTCAAACAAACTCGATGTTTGTGGCTGAGCAAATTGAAAAACGAATCGAGTGTTTGTATTGTGCCTCTTTTAAAATAAGTAGGCTATAACCTTGCTCTGGTGTCAGTAGGCTAAACCTTTTAAGTTGGTTAATTTGCCATAAAGGTTGACTTCTTGCATGCAGTCTTCAAACTGGGATCAAACAGATTTTGAAAATTTCTGAAGTGAACAGTTAATTTCAGTTGTAATTTCTTGATTTTAATCACAAAGCATAATGCAGACAGTATTTCCATTGAACAGTTTGTAAGTAGCCATTATTCTCTCGAACAGACCCAAAGCATCTGGACAATGTGGGAGGATTTTGATAATTCAAGTGTTTGATTAGAGTCTGCCAGAATCCGTCTTGGTGTAAAGGAGGGATAACTCCCTCTGCAGCTATGTCCAAAATCCTCGACGATCTAAACGTGCGTAAACATAGAAATTATCTTTGTAGACGCAGCATGCAAGAAACCAGATGCTATAGAATTGAGATGCATTTTGCAATGCTTCGCACAATGTCAATATTGACGTTCAGCCCTTGCCTTGTCCCTGGTTCAACCCTCCGCCTATGCAGTCTGCAAAATGTTCAACTTTTTATAGACCATATGGTGACGGTTTTCCTTGCATTTTACGACCTCCCCCCTCCGGAAAACCACAAACAAACCCTACTGTGGACGTGTTACCCCGGCCCTAATTGCATGTGCATACTTGACTGAGTGTGGTGTCGGGGAGGCCTGTCATATTTGAGCCGCGAGTGTGTGTGTGTGTGTTAGCCCTGTGTAACGGGAGCCAGCTAGCGCAGACGGGCTGCCAGAACACGGTAGCGGAAGACTGGAGGCTTCAGGCTGGAGCCTCTCGTGTTGCGCGGTGGTGTGATTAACCCGTGGCGGTGCCAGGCAGCTGGCCGGCTTCCTTCCATTTATTCCCCTTATTCACAAATTGGATGGATTCTCCTCCTCCTCCTCCTCCTCCTCTTGCAGTCCGCCTGGCCACGCAAAGCCACTTCCTCCTGTCCTGCAATCTGTCACTGCCGACGCGCCACTCGATTCCTGCTCAAAATGAAATCCCCGCTAATGAGGTTTTTTTTTAATTTACAATAAATTTAACATGGGGCCCGAAATCCCTGTGCATACTGAATGCCAAGCTTCACGCACACATTGCACGGCATGCACACCAAAACATACTGTAGTGTGTACGCGGTCACACGCACGCACGCACACACACACACACATACACACACACAGATGCAGGCTATCTTATTAATTATGTTTCTAAGGATAACATCGAGCCAAGAATTGTTTTTTTGTATTTTTGTCAGCCTTGCGTCTTCAGGGATCAGTTTAGACGAGTAGGCCTCTTGTAACAAAAAAGGAGCTATGAAATATGAATAGCTCTCTATGAAATGGATTCTAGTTACTACATTCAATACCACAAGTTTCATACGTTCACCCAAATCATTCACTTCAAACACCCCTACCTCGGTGTGTGTTTATGTGCCCGTGTGTGTGTGTGTGTGCGTGCGTGCGTCGGGGCAATGCATCTCTCCATTGATTCCCTTTTGAACCGGAGACCTGCGGTTTTGGCACCTGAAGATGCGGGCCGTCACAACAAACCCCGGCCCCTCCTCATGCCGTCTCATCTGGCAACGGAATACCAAATCACATCCTCGGCGCAGAGTCGCAGACTGGAAACCCAAGGGCAGAAGTGTGCCATTAATAGCACTGACTGTACACTACAGCCCCTGGCACCTCCGCACAGACCGACCCCAGCCTGCGTTCGACAAAATCCACAAAGACGCTGAGAATGATCTGTCCCCAGATCTGCCGCTAAACTAAAGTTTGTGAAAAGCGTCTCCGATGAAGCGGGCGCCACACTGATGTTATTTCAGGCCTCATGGCCTGATAGCAACTGACGAGATTTGAGTCTGTCATCTTCCTCCTAAGCTTCTCAATTCATTGTTCTTGTTGTTGATGATGAGTTTACATGAGAAACACGCAGCAGTCCAGTCTACAGGACAGGCGCCGCAGTGATCAGAATCGTACAGAGACACACACACGCATGCAGTTTTTTGGGGAACTAAAGACTTTTGCTTCATGTGCATGTTTTGACGAATGCGCTGCCATTTAAGGTCACTGCATCAGATATAGGGCACAGTGTCCGGGCACCCACCGCTGTTGTCTACAACATGGTTTACCGGGCAAAGTAGCCACAGCTTCGGGAGAATATTGTCAAATTAATCTAACCTAACCGAACAGTAAAAGATCACATTTCCAGGGGTTGCGGTATGTCTCTTGTGAAGCACTGGATATTGCTGTAGTTTTGGTTGGCTGATCTGTTGCCAGGAGGATAATTAGGCACAATCCACGTGCTACTATTGTGTCGGGTTCTCTGCTGCTGTCCCTGAAGTTTGTTTGGTGTTTGGTTACAGTATAGACCTAAGTGAGTATGTGTAGACCTATGTGGTGCTCATTTGGTAGCCTAACTGTAGGATTTGTACAGGATTTCAGGTCTCTATTGCAAGTTGCATAAGTCCATGTTACTCATGTTAATGTTACACACACCCAGCCATCACCTGGTATAATCCCTCTACATAGGCTGTGTTGATAATCACAGATATCCGTCAAACTATTCTAAATGGAGTGCAATCAGTTTCCTTGATGACGTTGGCATGCTTCCGTCAAATTCAATCTGGAATGTGGCCAGTAATAAATATGCAGTCAACCGGCCGACAATAACAATGCACTCGTACACCTCCCAGATCACCTTTCTGTCCGTTATAAAATTTTAATTGAGTAGCTTAGCTGCTCTTTACTGGACACATTTGTACTTGTCTCGTTGTGATTGGATCCCTCGGGTAGTGTTTAAATGACAGGGCCGCACTTTGAACAGGGCTTCAGTCAGATAGGAGGGGGAACATATTTTGCAACCAAACAAGGTACAAACCTGTCCAAAAAACATGACACGCAATGTTCAACGCTTGCTCTTAGTGTCACCTCCCTCGGCAGAGAAATCCAACTGTTTGGTTGCTTATATCCTGATGGGGCTGAACAATATGGTGAAATAATTGTGATTGCCATATCATCCACGATTTGTGTGAATGATCACATTGACGTGACATATGTTGGGGTCTGTACCAAACAAACTTTGTTATCTGGAGAGAATAATGCATAGACCAGGGCATCTCTGCAGCACTACATACACTACTGGATATATGGTGTTATAAATTCAAATGTAGACATTTTACCCTTGCATCTCCTCATCTCCCCCTCAGTTCACTTGGACATGATGCAATCCATTCCTTGTTGCCATTTCGATCATATTTCAATTAACTGTCCAGCCCTAGTTCATGATGTGCATATAAAGGCTTGATGTACAAGGCCTACAAAAAAACCTCACCCTTCGGGTTAATGCCATAAATTGATTGTCGCTAGTAATTGGAGTATGTTCTAGACTGACTGATCACATGTCCACATGCTACATGCTATGGCTCGAAATGGACAAACACGTGGTCCAATTGCGTTTGTTTTTTATGTACTTGTTCAGTTGAGCTTGGGGGACCAGGGTGGTACACCATGGAAACAAGTGGACTAAATAATGTTTCGGTCCACCCTTACAGTAGCTGTCTTCCAACTCCCCTATGCTAAGTAAAGGCCTAATAATAAATTAAGCGTGTGTCCTTCATTTGTTAGAAGGACAATATTAGTCATGAAAAGCAGGGATGTTCCTAACATGGAATGAGCTTCTATGGGACGGGGGTGTGGTGGTGGTGGTGATGGTGGTGGGGTTGCTCACACGGCTATCGAATATCAAAATATTGAAGCAAGCAACCTAAAAAAAAAAAGGTCTGGGGTGCACACAAAAGCCTGGCTAGGTGTGAAGATGACCCCGGGAGAGTTGGAAAGCAAAATTCCTCCGACATTAACCTCTCGATGGCTTTGCCCTGTGCTACGCTGTGCGGATACCCACGAGAAAAGATTTTTATGAACAAAAGTGTCAGATAAGAACACATAACACAGCTTTGCATTATAATCCTATCCTTCTGCGTAGTTAGTGTATGTTAAGAACTGTATACACAACACTTCAATAGTAATTATCATACGCATAATTGCTTATATGCTGAGGCAGTGTGTTATGAGATCTAATAACCAGAGGTACATGTGTTTATTTGAATGTTGAAATTTCTAATAATATACAGGGCAGGCAGCGGCATTACACATTTATATTGCATTAATCTTATAGGCCTACAATGTGTTAATGTGTAATGTTACAATGGCGGATGTGTTGGGTTACAATGGCAGCCGTTTGCGAGAGCGATAAAATAAATGTGCTCACATGACACATCTCTTGCACTAAAACCTTTAGTTTCTAATGTGTGTTTTTATGAGTTTCAATTCTGTTTTATGAGGTTCAATTGTGTGTGTGCATGTGTGCGTGCAACTCTAACCCTAGATTTTTTATTCAGTTTGTTGTTTTTGCTTGTATTAAGGTGCATAATACTGCCGCTGCGTTGATTTAATTAGTGTGCATATGCGAACTGAGGTTAGCCTCCAAGTCGTCACACATTTAACTTTCTCACGCATGTTTTCTGTAGAACGGTCTGGTTACAGACCACTGGTTACAGACCACTTCCCAAGACGTAGCTCGCTCTCTCTCGCTCTCTCGCTCTCTCTGTCGTCTAAAACGTAGGACTGTGTTCGGGGACACGTAATCGTGTGACATGCGACACCTCACATGTGTAATTGTTTCAGGGCTCCCAAGGTGGAAAAAAGCCCATCGATTTTCCCTGGTTAAAAGCAGGACGTCAGCCAAGTGTTGTCGTGACCCCGGCCCGGCGCAGGAACACACACCCCATGTGTTGTCATGAAGTTTGACCTCAGCCTTGATACCTTATTGAATTCAGGGGGTCATTAGTGGGCCATTCAGGAGGCGGTCGACAAGGCATCCATTGGTGTTTAGCCCTCCTGTGACCCGGCCATTATCGTCAATTTCTACCACATGAAATATCCACCATGGGCCTCTTTTTCCTTATTTCTCGCTCTCCTAATCTCTGGCCCGATTAGCCGGCCGGCTCGTTAGCGTCGTTAGTCGCCGAGCACGAGTCGTCCATCGCAAGCTCCAGGGGAAAGTCTGGGATTACGGCCGCTTTTCTTTCCCCAGGCTCCGGACCCTGCCCGCCTTCCCCTCCCCCTCCTCTGTTCACCTTCCCCGGAGAACACACCCCCCGCTAAACTCTACTGACAGGAGACAAGCCAGTTGTCTGGAGCCAGAACCTGCTGAAAGGATCACTCCCAGAACGGGGGAATGACCACACAGCACAGGGTCTGGAAATGTGTTTTCAGGGGGGGGGTCGCACAAAGCGTCTCTTAAGGGCTTACAGAATATGCCGTTGGACCCTCAGCTGCTTGATCTTGCCGCCTGTTTGGTGGGTGGGTGGGTGAGTGGTGGTGTTACTGGCAGCAGTCAGTCACGCAGCAGCCAGGACACCCAGTGACTTGCTTCCCGTCAATCATTAGTTTCACTTTTATTTTGACACAGAGCTCAGCGGAAGGTGTGGGGAATCGGGTTAGTCAGCAATAAGCACGGGTGTGAAATCAACAACGTAGGGTTTAAGTGTGGCGGTGGCAGTGGTAGCGGCAACAGTTAAATTGCGTCCAATCTGTTTAGTGGCAGCGTGAACTCCTGACCTGCCCGGCGGTGACCAGCCGCTAAATGCCAACAGATGGCGGGGATTGTGAGCGTATTAGGCGACGAGCTGTAGACCCTATACCGCGGCCGCGTTCGGAAATATGCATACGTACCGGCAGGCCTAGCGCCTACCTGTAGCATGTTCTCATGTACAGATGGAGGAGATTGGGGGTGAGTGTGTGGGTGTGACATTATTTGAGAAAAATATACATAGTTATATGTATGTTAATCTATACTAATCCTGCATTCAAGTTGAATACGTGTTATTGGCTCACGATCGTCCCTGCTGCGCATAGAAGCAGAGGACTACCCCCGAGCCTTGTTAGCCCGTTGCTGCACGCAGGCCGGGGAAGGCAGGCCTCTCTCTGGCAGGCCTCTCTGTGCTTGCCTGCGTGTGGTTGTTTGAACTACACCAATGTGTTACTTAACACTCTTGTGCCTGAGCCAACGAGAATAGCCCTTAAAGACTAGGGAGCTTTTAAATGGAAGTAGAGGCACCGCCCCCTTCCTGGAGAGCCTGCTGCTGCTGCTGCTCTTGCTGTTGCTGCTGCTGCTGCTGCAAGGGCCCCCAAATGCGTCATGCCTGGGTGCAGGTTTTGCACACGGGAGGCGTGAGCGCCGCGCGGCTATGAATGCAGCACGTATAGTTCCAGAGTAACCCGACACCCCGCCGCTGCTCTCCTCTCCTCTCGGCTGGCTTCTAATTTTTGCCACCGATCAATTAAGGTCAGACAGGCTTTTGACAAGGTTCAGCCGTAATTCACGTGATGAAACCCAGTGTCACTTCGCCCACCCGCGCTTACTGTAGATGTCTTGTGTGCGGATGCTTTGCAGACCTTCCTCGCATGTGGCTAACAAACGCGGTCAAAAGGCGGGGAGGGAGAGGAACACACACACACACACACACACACACACACACACACACACACACACACACACACACACACACACACACACACACACACACACACACACACACACAGGTTCCTGAGAACCCTTTTGCAATAAGGCGTCGTACTAAGGTCATCGGGTTTGTAAGGACTTCTTCAATATGCTATTAGGGTTTTGTGTTGACGTTATTTTAGCCTATATGTTTTAATTAAAGTGTCGACTTGGTGGTAAATCTGCATTTCTCAATGACTAAATGCTTTGTCATTGTTTCATTTTGTCATTGTTGTACATATATGGGTGTGCATGAAGTGTTCTGAAATGGAAGTGGAGAAAAACAAAAGCCACAAATCCGGCAGATTTCTGCACCGCTGTTTAGCTGGCCCTCTGCCCTTCCCCCCTGTCACACGGGTGGCCGGGTGATCAGCCAATCAGGAAGGGCCTGAGTGGGGGGCGGGGGTTAACGTGGGTAACATGTGACGAAGCACTAATGCTCTGAGGAAATTCCTCCAGAGAATGAGAACCCAGCGCTGGGAGGGGCCGGGAAACGGAGCTGAGAGGGGTGGGTGGTGGTGGTGGTGGTGGTGTGGGCATCAGCAGAGTGATAAGCGTATGCAGAGGCGGAGGAGAAGGAAGGTGTAGTTGAGAAATGCAGGATTATGAAATTGCACTGAATTGCAAATGGCAGCAGCTGAGCTAGCAAGCTGTAATGGCTTGGGTTCATTTCGCGCTTCTGCTGCAGAGTGGCGTTCTGAAAGCGCTTTTATAAAGGGGACACAAGGCTGGCTTTAGCCGAGCCTAGCTTCCCCTCCTAGCCTAGCCTAGCCTAGCCTCCCCCGAGGTTTTGTCCGCGATGGCAGTTTGACAAATAACTTAGTAATGTCTTTTATTTAGCGTTGTTGTTGACTTCATTAGCATGAGCTACAATGCTATTGTTTGGGTTATCTTACCCTCAAAAGTTGGCCCTGGCCTCTTCTCGGTGGCCCCCGGAGCCGGGGACCTGGAGAGGGTTCAAATATGAAGGCGGGGGGGCCCTGGCTGCCACGGTTCATGACATCACCGTGGCACATTCTTCCAATGGCTCTGCCCCGGCACCTACAGGGCGAGAAATCCCCAAAGTGCGTTTGCTTGGTGTGTGTGTGTGTGTGTGTGTGTGTGTGTGTGTATGTATGTGCGTGCGTGTGTGTGTGCGCGTGCAGGGCAGACGTTGGGTGTGCATGTGAACAGGCTTGTCTTTCACCCAGGCTGCTTTTTTTTTTTTTCCAACCTGAGGGGAAAAAAGGGCAGGCAGGGCATGACGAGAAGACGGAAACCTTTTTCTGTCAACGCTGTCAAACGGCTTTTTTCATTTTTCACCGTGTCCTCATGGGGACACCAACGGGTTGCCTTCTCTAATTATCTGAACCAGAATATGATATTTTTTTTTCTTTTCAAATTGAAATCCCCGTTTTTTTTTCTCCCTTTGTAACTTCCCCGACCAATTAATTGCTTGTCATGATTAGAAGAGGCGTAGTGAGTCCCCCAGCTGTAATAATAAGGATGTGAGGCCTCATAGGAGCATGGCTTCATCCTGCATAGCCCCCTCTTCCTCTCTACCCCCCCTCCTCCCCACACGAAGAGACCTAATTTATTGTCACCGTGCACCAAAAATGATCTGTCTCCGTGTGGTGGTTTGACGCGTCATTACGTTATTTGCGGTCGGTCCGTTCATATGCTGATTTGGCCGAATTAACCGTAAGCAAGGGCCTGTGATGACAGTCTTATTTGGCTTGTGCCAACTCGCACAGTTCATGCACGGCTGACTATAAATTCGGTTTGGGGTGACACTGTAGATTTGCCGTCGATTTTGAAAACCTGTTTATATATTTGACATTTTAAAAACCGCATATTTAACTCATTTGAACCCTAATTCTCTCCTAACTTGACCTAACGGTGCAGTTGAGTCAATGTATGTATGCCTACTTTTCATGTGAGAGCATTATTAGGAAAAACCGGTTTGTGCAATATGCATCTTATTATTCGGCAAGCTAGCATAGAACGTGTTTTTTTTTATATTTCATACTGGTCTTTATTGAACAGCAGGGATATATTCCACACACCGTTTACAAAATGTACTATTTTTTGCATAATGAATCCAGTCCATGCTTTGACACACACACACACACACACACACACACACACACACACACAGACACACAGACCACACAACACACACACACACACTATATATATATAACCTTACAGTTCAGAGACGTCCAACTGTAAACCAGACTTGAGGCAACAGACGGAGCTGTTTTATTTGTGCGTTGTGTGAGCATTGTGTACCATTCCTTTCTGCTCTGTTTCTTCTACCTTTTGAGCTGCTGGACTGGATCTAACCGTTTGTCCCATGTCTTCTTCTCCTTCTTCTTCTTCTTCTCCCCCCCCCCCCCCCCCCCCATTTGCTGTCGGGCAGGGAGACGAGGTGGACGATGCACACAGATTTCCCAGCATTGGCGTCCTGCAGCAATGCCCTGAGGGACTTTATGGACTGAAGCCAAGGTGAGACTCTCATGCAGTGCCAGCGCCCTCCCCCTCTCCTCTTCCCTCCCTCGCGCAACAGCCACCACCACCATCATCATCATCACCACCACCATCACCATCACCACCACCACCACCACCACCACCACAAACAACACCTCCCCCACATGCCACAACAACAACAACAACAACATCTCCTTCTTCTTCCAGTGTGGGCCCTGTCCAACTAAGCCAGTGGTACAGACTCCCTGGCCCCCCCTAGCACGGCAAGACTCCCGCCCCTAGAACGCCCCCTAGACTCCCCGCCACCCCCTAAGGCACACGAAGACTCCCCCCCCCCCCCCCAAGCACGCCAAGACTCCCCGGGCCGCCCGGCCCCCCCCAACCCCCCGGGCCGGGCTGCCGTCCTGTTGATACTTGTGCTAGCTGTGTATGGATGGATGTGTACATTTGTATGGTTTTTATTTTGTGTGACTATTTATTACTGACTGCTGTCTGTCTGAGACAAATTTTCCCTTGGGGACATTACGTCTTTCCACTACTACTACTACTACCCAGTACTCCTGCAATGTATGAGAATCCCAAATTTGACGTTTTCTCGACCGATTTTATTGACCTAGATTAGGGCTGTCATTGGTCCTTGTTAATGTTTCCCCAGTGGCTATTCGGACAACGTTAACACAAGTTATTAAAAAACAACCGTAACCAATAACATCGGTGGGCCGGCTTCATAAACTTTGGGGGGAGAAAACAATGTCCTTTAACTGGTGGCGCCCTGTAAACAGAATTTGGTCACGACCCTTATTATCGCCGCTTTGTTGGCAGTATTGGCATGTCACTTGTCAACGTAACACTCTGTGTACATTCATTTGAAAAAAGGTACTGGCTTTCAAAATAATAATTGTGAAAACGTTTCCGGCCTTTTTTACTGCCGGTGCCCTCGACAGATCGCTTTCCTCTGAACCAACTCTTTGCTCTCCTCCTATATCAAAACCTCTATACTAATAATGACAGGCTGGATATACAGTATACTCCAGTTATGATATTTTTCCCCCGTCTAGTGCGTCTGTCATTTTTCTTTGCATGCTCTTGAATAGTGCTGGGGTGCAATTTCTTTTAGACTTTGTCCCAATGTGCCAAACTACCTTTTTTTAGTTTGTTATCATTTGAAGCACCCCCCATAGTTCATAGCCACGTCTTTTAATTGGAACTTGTTCAATTAAGACTGGCTGCATCGCACCGCCAATGGCACCCATTTTAAATAAGAATAAGACTTAAAATTAAATCTTCCAGCGTGTGGGGGGGAGCGGGGGGCAAAAGTCGATCCGACAGCCCCTCCACATGGCACTTTGTCGTATTGTGACAACCCTCCTTGAAGCGTTATTCAAATAAAAAACGTATTTTTAACCAATGGAAGACGTTTCATAAATGAAAAGCGGCGGGAAAACGACGACGTCACTAATGTCTGTGCTCCGACAGCCCATGCTGCTGTTGCATGGCAGTGCTGGAGAGGATGGCGCAGTGGCGCGGCGTCCCTATTAACATTGTTTGGGGAACTAATAATAACTCCTTTTTTTCTTTTTTTCTTTTTTTACTGGCACCGATGCGACCTAGGAAAGGAAAAAATTACTTGCGTTCACATAATAAATGGTGACGCATTAGCAACCATTTTGGTGGCCCGCCCTTGAGCCCTGCTGCCACAGTGGGACGTAAATTCAGCAGATAAAGTATTTTATCTTTCTCTCGCGCCTTTTTCCTCATGTAATGAGGAAACTTTTGACCCAAACCCTGCGGCGGTGTTTCCTTTATTTTTAGTTTGGGTCTGTTTTGAATGTTTGAACAAGGAACTTTTGGGTTTAAAGTTCAGCCTGTGTAGGCCCGCCCACCCTCTCCCTCTAGTTATCTCAACAAAATGTTGTTGGGATGCAAAATCCTCTTTTTGTTTTTGTCCTTCCCTGTACGCTGGAGAGTTATATCCCACCTTGCTATTTTATCCATCTGTCATGGTCTGCATTTTTTCCCCCTCTCTCTGTTTGGGGGAGTCTTTCTTCTGTGATGGTGCCTTGGTTGACAACGTCGGCCCTGTGAATGTGGCTATTGCCCGAAGTGGGTATTTTTTTTAGTGTTCGTTGTCATTGTTAACTTGTCGTGTATTTTTCTCTGTCCGGTAGTCGTTTTTTTCTAGTTTTTTCCCACCAGCGTTTAGGCCAACGTTTTGAAACGTGAAAGCGATTGAGCCGCCACTGTGCACCTCAGTGCTATCTCGGTGGTGGATGAGCTCTCGAGTTGCACCTGACACTAACACGTAACACGTAAGACTCCCCCCCCCCCCCCCCCGTGCAAGACTCCCCAGGCCGCCGGCCCCGCCGCGCGCAACACTCCCCAGGCCGCCGGGGCCGCCGTCCTATTGATACTTGTGCTAGCTGTGTATGGATGGATGATGTACATTTGTATGGTTTTTATTTTGTTGTGACTAGTTATTACCGACTGCTGTCTGTCTGAGACAAATTGCCCCCTTGGGGACATTACGTCTTTCTAACTACTACTACCCAGTACTCCTGCAATGTATGAGAATCCCAAAATTTGACGTTTTCTCGACCGGTTTTATTGACCTAGATTAGGCCTGCTCATTGTCCTTGTAATGTTTCCCCAGTGGTATTCGACAACGTTAACGCAAGTTAATTGAACAACCGTAACCATAAACATCGTGGGCACGGCTCAAGACTTGGAGAAAACATTCTTTACTGGTGGCACCCTGACAAATTTGATCACACCCCCCTTATTTCGCCGCTTTTTGCAGTATTGGCATGTCCTTTGTCACGTACATCTGTGTACATTTCATTTGAAAAGGTACTGGCTTCAAAATAAATTGTGAAACATTTCCGGATTTTTTACTGCCGGTGCCTCGACATCGCTTTCCTCTGAACCAACTTCTTTGCTCTCCTCCTATATCAAAAAACCTCTATACTAATAATGACAGGCTGGATATACAGTATACTCCAGTTATGATATTTTTCCCCGTTCTAGTGCGTCTGTCATTTTCTTTGCATGCTCTTGAATAGTGCTGGGGTGCAATTTCTTTTAGACTTTGTCCAATGTGCCAAACTACCTTTTTTAGTTTTGTATCATTTGAAGCACCCCCCCCATAGTTCATAGCCACGTCTTTAATTGGAACTAGTTTCAATTAAGACTTAAGCACTGCTTAAAACATTGGCACGCACCGCCAATGGCACCCATTTTAAATAAGAATAAGACTTAAAATTAAATCTATCCAGCGTGTGGGGGGGAGCGGGGGCAAAAGTCGATCCGACAGCCACCTCCACATGGCACTTTGTCGTATCGTGACAACCCTCCTTGAAGCGTTATTCAAATAAAAAAACGTTTATTTTTAACAAATGGAAGCGTTTCATAAATGAAAAGGGGCGGGAAAACGACGACGTCACCTAATGTCTGTGCTCCGACAGCCCCATGATGCTGTTGCATGGCAGTGCTGGAGAGGATGGCGCAGTGGCGCGGCGTGTCCCTATTACATTGTTTGGCGGAACTAATAATAACTCCCTTTTTTTTTCTTTTCTTTTTTTACTGGCACCGATCGACCTAGGAAAGGAAAAAATTACCTTGCGTTCACATAATAAATGGTGGACGCATTATGCAACCATTTTGGTGGCCGCCTGAGCCCTGCTGCACAGTAGGACGTAAATTCAGCACGATAACGTATTTTATTCTTCTCTCGCGCCTTTTTCCTCATGTAATGAGGAAAACTTTTGACCAAACCCTGCGGCGGTGTTTCCTTTATTTTTTAGTTTGGGTCTGTTTTGAATGTTTGAACAAGGACTTTGGGTTTAAAGTTCAGCCTGTGTAGGCCCGCCCACCCCTCTCCTCTAGTTATCTCAACAAAATGTTGTTGGGATGCAAAATCCTCTTTTTGTTTTTGTCCTTCCCTGTACGCTGGAGAGTTATATCCCACCTTGCTATTTTATCCATCTGTCATGGTCTGCATTTTTTCCCCCTCTCTCTGTTTGGGGGAGTCTTTCTTCTGTGATGGTGCCTTGGTTGACAACGTCGGCCCTGTGAATGTGGCTATTGCCCAAAGTGGGTATTTTTTTTTGTGTTCGTTGTCATTGTTAACTTGTCGTGTATTTTTCTCTGTCCGGTAGTCGTTTTTTTCTAGTTTTTTCCCACCAGCGTTTAGGCCAACGTTTTGAAACGTGAAAGCGATTGAGCCGCCACTGTGCACCTCAGTGCTATCTCGGTGGTGGATGAGCTCTCGGGTTGCACCTGACACTAACGCAACGTAACACGTATTTAATCAGACAGAAGGTATTTGTCTAAATACCGACGGCCTGCTTTCCCACACGGACATGTGTCTCCCCCCCCCCCCCCCAGTGGCACCACCACGTCTGGCAAGACAAATTGGTGACTGGATTGATGTGGAGAGGTGCTTATTTATACCACTTAATAAAATTCCCTGCTCCTTGACTCTGCTGGCTCTGTGTGTGTGTGTGTCTTTCTCTCTCTCTTGCTGTGTCTCTAGGTCTCTCTTTCTCCCTCTCTCTCTCTCACACTGTCTTTCACTCTGTCTCTGTGTGTCTCTCGCTCTCTTAGTCAGTGTGTGTGTGTGTGTGTGTGTCTTACTCTATCTTTTGCACTCTGCATCTCTCTTGGTCTCCATCTCTCTCCCTCTGTCTGTCTGTCGGTCTTTCTCTCGGTCTGTCTCTCTCCCTCTGTCTATATCTCTCTCTCTCTGTCTCTCTGTCTGGTACTCTGTCAGTGTGTCTCCTCCTCCTTAGCGATGGATGTGCTATGTCCACCTCCACCCACCACCACCACCAACCTTGCCTTCCCTTCTCCTCCGCCCTTAATGTGCTCCTCAATAGAGACCGGCCCTCTCCTTCACCACGGCTTCCTGCGACACACACCCAACCCACTGCCAGTGTTAAAGATTCATGAGCGTGATCAGCTTTCTGTAAATGCGGCGGGGCGGGGGTGGAGGGGGTGAAGGGTGGGGGGGGGGTGTCGGTGAAGCAGGATCTCTCGGTTGCAATCTGGCACTTTAAAGCCATTACCTTGCAGTGATTCTGGACAGAGGCGAGGCGAGCGCACGAGGACGGGTGGCAGGGATTAGGTATAGGTGTGTGTGTGTGTGTGTGTGTGTGTGTGTGTGTGTGTGTGTGTGTGTGTGTGTGTGTGTGTGTGTGTGTGTGTGTGTGTGTGTGTGTGTGTCCATCCACAGATGATGCGGTGAAGTGCAACGCGTGAAATTGTCGCAAGTTGTTTTGGCATCTGGCCGCCCTCATTGCCGGCGGTGTGCAGGGAGAGAGGGGTGGTGGTACGGGTAGGGGGCCGGGGGTGGGTGGAGAAATGGTGTGGAGAAATGAAACCAGAAGGTTGTAGTTCAAGACCCCATTCTTTTACCCCTGACCTGCTTTTGCTGCTCTGTTTACGCCGCTGTCTAATGCGCGCTCCGTGCTTCTCTCTCCCTCTCCCCCCACTCCCTCTCCCTCTCCCCCCACTCCCTCTCTCTCTCCCCCCCCCCCCCCCCCCCCCCCCCCCCCGTCCCTCTCCATTCCTCTTAATCCGAGCTGACATGATACGCAAGGCCGCTATCGAAACATCTGGATTCATATTCCCAGTGTGTCCGGCGAGCCTTTCTCCCCCACACCCACCAACCCAACGTTTTACATAAATTATAATAACCTCTTCCACAAATGAATGTGTTTTATTCGCTACACAAGGTTTATGTATTGCATACACTCACTTTGAAGGGCTCCCCGCTAACCCAATGTGCCCTCTTCACGGTGTAAGTTTAACTCGGCCATTCGTGACGCCATCGCATTCACGACGATATATCGGCCGTGGTAGCTCTATCTATTTCCACCCGGATGCTGCCTGCCTGCCAACAGCGGGAGCTAATTGTACATTCGTTGTCAGTGTGGTGTTTTTGTGTTTTACTGTGTGTTAATTATACGTCTCACGATATCACCGCAAACAGCATTGTTTTGAATGGTGTGTAGTTTGGCTCGCTGACACACCGGCATCCAGTCACTCTCAACCTTGGCGGTTTTGAAGATGAGAAGTGTGGCTCTACTAGCCTTCAAGGCCCTTCTAATGTGATATTATTATTTTTATTATTATTGTTGTTACAGTCCACGGTCCACAAGCCCCATGATGAACGTTAGAATAGGTGGACTAAACATCACAGTGTCTCCCTGTCTCCTCTCCTCTTCCCCTCTCTCCCTCTCAGTCTGTTTCTCTGCCCCTCATATATTTATAAGTGGTGAATGGTAAATGGATTGCATTTATATATTGCTTCTATCCAAAGCGCTTTACAGTTGCCTGACATACAGGTGTCAACCATGCAAGGTAACAACCAACACGCCAGGAGCAGTTAGGGTTAGGTGGTGTCTTGCTCAGGGACACCTCGACACTTAGCTGGGAGACGGAACCCGGGGATTGGACCAGCAACCTTCCTGTTGCCAGGCAACCGCTCTTTCTTACCTCCTGAGCTACTGCCGCCCCCTCTTTGTGATTGTCACTCCCCTCTGTGTCGTCATTGGCGTGAGGGGGGACACTTTAAATCCCTTTGATGCAAACGCGGCCATTTTAATGCACAGTCATGACCGGACAAGCATAGGGTGGGGCGTCGCGGCTAAAGCCAGAGCCCCTCCAACACATGATTACAGGAAATGAAGGCTCAAATTTAGCATGTCCAACCCTCCTACTCCACACACACACACACACACACCCACACACACACACACACACACACACACACACACACACACACACACACACACACACACACACACACACACACACACACACACCTCCCCCTGTCAGTGTGGTGAGGGGTCTTGGGGATTATGTGGTTGTTGTGGGGTTTATTTTTTTTATAGAGCGAGCAAACTCATGATGTGATTCATGATTCAGCGCTACGCTTCTCAGACCCCTCCCCCCTCCGGCCGTGTGCGGACGTGGCGGGCAAATCTTTTATTCCTTTAGTGTGTGTGTGCCGGGATGGGGCCGTTTAAGCGTGAATATAGAGTCAGCATGGTGTCTGTCAAGGCTTGATGCATTCGCCTGGACTTTGATCCAGGGGCTGTATTTTTTTTATACGCACAAATGCAATGCTTTAATAAATGCCGTTGATTTTAAAATGTACTCTTAACATAAAAGTGGCCTGCTGTACTGTACTGTACGTACTGGCATGCTGCTCAGCAAGCTGGACGGGACTAACCGGTGACTTATTAACATCATATTTTTAATTAAATAATCTCTCGGCACGATGATGATGTCATGTGTATCCCAATGCATTGGCTGTTGACCAGACCACAGTCATGAGGCAGCAGGCTCACATGTGGCGTCTCTGCTGCTGGTCATTGGCTGTTGGTCTGCTCATCTGATGTGCTGCTGCTCCACATGACCCCACCAGGGTTCAACGTGCGGTTCACTATTCACTGTTCATATGCATTCACACGTGTCAACAGATGAAAATGATATATGTACATGCGTGGACACGGCCAATACTGCGCCGTATGCACGCATACCGATATCATGTGCACAACACCCCCGCTCCGCACACGTGATTTAGACAGCCGATTAACCCAGCGTGGAGTCCGGCCGGGATGGAACTCAAACACAGTCCTCTCTCCTCTCTCTCTCCCCCTCTATAGGTTCTATATATGTTCTCTTGTCTCCGTCTCTCTCTGTCTATATGTCTCTCGTCTCCCCCTCTCTCTCCCCCTCCCTACCTCTGGGTCTATATGTCTCATGTTTCTCTCTCCCCTCCCTCCCTCCTCTCGTCTCTATGTCTCTCTCTCCCTCCTCCTCCCTCTGTCTATATGTCTCGCTCTTTCTCTCCCTCATTCTCAGTCTACATCTCTCTCTCTCGCTCCCTCTCCCTCCCTCCCTCTCGGTCTATGTCTCTCTCGCTCTCTCTCTCTCTCTCTCAACATAATCTTCTAATGCAGTGGATGTATACACTTTGTACCAGCTGAGTTGCACATAGAGAGGGAGGGAGGGAGAGAGAGAGAGAGAGAGAGAGTAAGGCTGTGCACACCATCACGCTGGCGATCCCCGTGTTGTCTTTGCATTCCTCCCCCGGCCAAGACTGTACGGCTCCAGCCTCCTGCCTGGAGAACCTGCTCCTCTGTCACCTAAGATACCAACACACACACACACACACACACACACACACACACACACACACACACACACACACACACACACACACACACACACACACTACAGACTATACACAAGTACACTATCACCTCTCTTGAACTGCTGCGGAAAGGACTCTCAAAGTCAATAGATTTTTCTTTTCCTCCTTAATGTTAACGGTGAGTTGCCGTGGCGCTGTGTTTTGAACCGGGGGTGGGGGGGAGATGGAGATGGTTGTAACTGTTGGGACTAATCTGTGCGCGTGCTGCTGCTGTCGCCGCTGGTTACCGGAAAAAGTCAAAACAATTACGCAAATATGTCGGGGAGATGACACGCGCACAGCCGTAGCTACGTTCCTTCCCGAATCGACCGACTTATATCATTTTGTTGAACGGCACAGGAGGATGAGTAAAAGGTATACACCCCCCAGAAAACCCACCCCCTACACATTTAGAGAGAGTACCCCCCCCCAATGCACAGCGGTAGCTAGCTAGCGCGTTGTGGCGGCGGCGGTGGTGGGGACTGTGGACGGGATGTTTATATAACGTTGAGTCACTGGAATGCCAGCGACCCATATTCTGAGGCAGCGGTGCTGACGCAGGTGCCCGGGAGCTGTCATAACGAGCTTGCGGCGTAGCACCGTGCCCCGCTGTGACGGAGACGCGGAGAACGCCGTAATCACGTCGAGAGGTGCCAAGTTCAGCGTTCAGACACGGACACACACGCGCACACACACACACACACGGACACACACACATGGACACACACACACACACACGGACACACACACGGACACACACACACACACACAACACACACACACACACACACACACACACACACACACACACACACACACACACACACACACACACACACACACACACACGGGGACTCGGCCTGCAACCTGCGTCGCTCGCTGTGTGTTTTGGTTTTTAGTGTGTTTATTTGCGTACGTGTCCCTGTGTTTGTGTTTGTGTTTATACATTTGTGTGCGCGCGTTTGTGTGTGTTTATTTGTATGTGGGTATGCGCAGTAGAAAGGGGGAAAAAGACAGGATAGAGGTGTTAACCGCCTGAATGAAAGCGGACACCCGAGTTCATAACTTGTTGGGTGGGTGGGCGGGCGGGTGGGTGAGTGGTGGTTGGGGAGTAGTTTAACAACTGTATGAAATCCTAGTGGCTGCTCCAGTTACCAGCAGTAGAGCCCCGTGCCTCTGTCCCTCACGCCGCCTCACTCGCCCGCCACCCAGATTTATGGCTTACCTTGCCGCGGCCCGGGCGATTCTTTAGTGCTATTGTCTTGAATGTGTGGTGCTGTGCATTCATGATTTTTAACCCCCCCTACCCCCTCCCAGTGATGTTTTGACGCTGTATTCATGCCCTTAAAATTATCAATATCGCAGGAGTAAGAGGGAAAACGGAAAGGAAAAACTAGTTTGCGTCCCTTTAGCACCATCTCAGATAACCTCAACAATGAATTAGACTTGTTTTTGAAAGCTGTTCTCCATAAGCACACATTTGACCTATATATCAAGTTAAAAAAAATAAAAGACCTGTGGCTATGGCACCTATTTAACACACACATTCCCTGGACCTTGTTTACATGTCATTGTATTGTTTTCCCTAGCATAGCGTTGACGCTGCCAGTAGCACACACACCAGCCTTGTCCTTCCTCCCTGCTGGAACGGAAGCCAAGACGTGTATATATATATATATATATATATATATATACATTTTGCTGTTGTGTGTGACATATACTTATCACCGGCGTCTCTCTGTAGACCGCTTGGCCTGCTTTTGTAGCGGCGGCGGGGCTAGCAACATCAGCAACCGCTACCCCGCCGTCCCACACACTGTCGCAGTTTGACACAGAGACTCCCTTCCTGTGCTGTGATGCTAGCGTCGTCGCGTAGGGACGTGGGCTTTGTTTTTTCGGGTCGTTTTTTCTTCTTTTCCATCAAGTGAAAGGTGAAGCCGCCTGTTGTTGCTCGACCGTTTCCAGTTTTTATTTCCGTTGTATTTTTTTTACAGCGAGGTTATCTTTTGACAAAGGGGGTACGGGAACGTCCTTCGAATGTCTTTTCCGAGACTACCGCGGTAATCTGTGATCATTGCGGTCGTACTTCAGAGAATTCAGCCAAAGATAATAAACAATCCAATTCCATTACTTTCATGTTCTTTTTAAATGAACTAAGGTGACGTTTTTACCTTGTATCATGCTTGTGTGTTCCCTTGTAATATTTTCCTCCCTTCCTCGCAGCGCAGTAATTTCCGCAAGCTGTCCACATCCGCCAGCGGTGTAGAATGCGTGGTCGACCGCAATAGGATGTGCCTATCCATCATAACGGTGACCTATGCATGCGTGACTATGCCTATACTGGCGTCAAGGAGTGTCAACGCGACACCGGAGCCACGCAGGGATATCCTTGATATGTTACGAGGGAACATGGCCGCAAACGATGGCTCCCCCCTGCCCTTTTGCCGGGGCCCTGACGCTCGACTCAAGACTCGTCCATTAAGGCACTCTCCTCTACTGTCTGCCGCGGCTAATGAACCCAACGACACTGCTCCCCCCCCCTCCCGTAGCATCTAAGCCAACTGTGTCAGCTAAGCTAATGGGAGCAGATAAGCGAATAATAGTAGCAGCTAAGATAATGGAAGTATCTATATTATTGCCAGCTAAGCTTACTGTTGGGCTAAGCCCACGGTAGGGGCTAAGCTAACGATAGGGGCTAAGCTAACGATAGGGGCTAAGATAACAGTGGCGGTTGAGCTAATGTAGGGGCTAAGCTAACGATAGGGGCTAATCTAACAGTAGCTGTTAAGCTAATGTAGGGGCTAAGCCTACGGTAGCGGCTATGCTAACGTAGCAGCTATGCTAACGGTTGCAGCTAAGCTAACATAGAGTTAACCTAATGCAGGGGTCTAAGCTACCTAGCGGCCCTGGGGTTGTTTATAGCCGCGCGCCGGTCGGTCCAGAAGCGTTCTCCCTCTCCTCTCCGGGGCCGTCTGGGTGGCGTCTCGCAGGCAGTCTGTGTCGTCGCCGTGGTCGTCATTGAGACGTGTGCGGCCAGGCTCCATGATTTCCCCCGCCCCCCTCTCCACGCTCAGTGACCCCGCCGTTATTGCTGTGTCAAGGAGAGACAGGCAACCAATCACGCCAGAGAGAGAGAGAGAGAGAGAGACGCTCACAGCTCATCGGGGTGGACGCGGGATCTCCATGGTAACTTGCGCCAGTAGGCCGAGAGACGACCAATGGGGGACAGAGGGTGCGGAATATTGCTTGTGATTGTTTTAATAGCCTTTTTCTCTTCTCATTAATACCACTTGTAACCTCCGCCGCGGGGACTGTGTTGTAATATTAGCGGCGGCCGCTTTGTGCCACTGCACAGAAGCCCCCCTCGCACGAGCTATGATCCCAATAACCAGGAATAGAGGCCACCGATTGTCGCATAAACACACACACACACACACACGCGTCCCCACCCGTTAACGCTGTTCTTCTGTGTTCTCCACCAGATGTTGGTTTTCCCCCTGCTAATAATCCATATATCTAAACCAGCCAACAAAGCCATCTGTTGTCAAGACCCCCGTCTTAGATCCGTCCAAGAACGGTGGCTGTGAGTTCACCCCCCTCCTTTCTCTCCTCTGCCCAGTTGCCAGGCTTTGATTTCTGCCGTTTCAGACCCCACCACCATTAGCTTAAAGTAGGCCAATACGGGCCAACAGGGAGTCACACTCGAGTTAGCATGGCTGCGCTAGCCGCCCCGTCCGCCCGCCCGCTCCAGACTCACTGCGGGCCTCGTGCCCGGGGCTGTGTCGTCGCGGCGCCGATGCGCGGCTAGCACGCAGTAGTAGCCGCCGCGCATTAGCGCTGTGTGCTCTTATGTAACGGGCCGAGCAGCGAACACAGTGTGCTGCTGCCGTTTCCATGGTAAACGTGGCTCTGTGTGTGTGTGTGTGTGTGTGTACCAACATGGCATGCCTCGTGAGCGTTTACTGGAAGTGTGTGTGTGTGTGTGTGTGTGTGTGTGTGTGTGTGTGTGTGTGTGTGTGTGTGTGTGTGTGCTGTGGTGTGTGTGTGTGTGTGTGTGTGTGTGTGTAGTGTGTTTGGTGTGGTGTGTGTTGGTGTGTGTGT
>PIJE02001610.1:54965-116182 GCA_002895965.2 Coryphaenoides rupestris
GTTACATAAGAGCACACAGCGCTAATGCGCGGCGGCTACTACTGCGTGCTAGCCGCGCATCGGCGCCGCGACGACACAGCCCCGGGCGGCTAGCGCAGCCATGCTAACTCGAGTGTGACTCCCTGTTGGCCCGTATTGGCCTACTTTAAGCTAATGGTGGTGGGGTCTGAAACGGCAGAAATCAAAGCCTGGCAACTGGGCAGAGGAGAGAAAGGAGGGGGGTGAACTCACAGCCACCGTTCTTGGACGGATCTAAGACGGGGGTCTTGACAACAGATGGCTTTGTTGGCTGGTTTAGATATATGGATTATTAGCAGGGCACACACACACACACACACACACACACACACACACACACACACACACACACACACACACACACACACACACACCCTTTAACACCTTTTTAATGACCATCGACTTGTGCGTGTGTGTGTGTGTGTATCGATGCACACATCAATCAGTATACCTCCTACCATTTCCCCTGGTACCCACACAAACCGGTCTCTGATTCTGGTTGAATTTGACATCAATATATATATATTTAGTCGGGGATGGAGAAAACTAACGTTTGTCCCGAAGATTTCTTTCGGCACAAATCCCACCCCCCAACACAGAAACCGCAAATTGTCATATTTTATTTAATTTGAACACAGATCTCACAGGTCCCGATCCCTCCTCCCCGAAACCCTCTCTTCTCTCCTACTCACATCTCATTGCATCCCATTGTAAATAAGAGCCCCACAAACATGACCACAAGGTAATTTTGGTCCCGAAAAAAGTTTGAGGTTACCTGCTTGCCATGAAGGCCAGCCTTGTCTCTGCCCCTCCCCCCTCCCGCCCCCATGAGCCTTCAGAGCGACTCTATTAGGTGCAGTAACCGGTCCACCTGGCTGTCACTGCAAATAGCTGGCCGCTGCCGCCGCCCCCTAACCCGAACCCACGGCCAACTGGGAGCCAGTAAAAATACATCTGCATAATTCATCCAGTGCACACACACACACACACACACACACACACACACACACACACACAGAGGGAGAGAGACAGAATGTATGTTTATCTTTAATGATGCGGCTCTGACATGCATGCAAACAGAACACACACACACACACACACACACACACACACACCCTGTGTGTGATGATGAGATATGTTTGGGGCTATTTAAAGCCGCGCTGAGCTTGACCCAAGGTCCGTCGACCTCCCCCCGTCCTGACCGGGAGAGAAAAGTGTTTGCGGTGGACACTGTGGTGCGCTGTGCTGCACGCTGTAACTTTTATACCAAGGAGAGGTTTCAATTTTGGGTTTTCCACTACGGCAAAGTTTTATGTTTTCTGGTTAGCGCAGCCCAGCCAGTGACATTGTCTCTCTACAAATATGCAACTGCAACCGACAGAGCTGTTGTTCAGCGTGAGTTATACAAGTTGCAATGGTAAATGGATTGCATTTATATCGCTTTTATCCAAAGCACTTTACAGTATTGCCTCACAGTCACCCATTCATACACCGACGGCGGTGTCAACCATGCAAGGTAACAACCAACACGTCAGGAGCAGTTAGGGTTAAGTGGCGTCTTGCTCAGGGACACCTCGACACTGTTCCAAGCGGAGCCCGGGGATCGAACCAGCAACCTTCCTGTTGCCAGAACCGCTCTTACCTCCTGAGCTACTTACCTCCCTATGCACTTGCAAAGTAAAGAATATTGTTCTTGCGGCTTGTAGGGTTTCTCAGCCGAAAGGGTGCCGAGTTCGATTCTCAAGCCTCCCCCCCCGCCCCCCTTGGCATCCTTGAGTAATGTGCCTAACCCCAGCTTCTGTAAGACCAGTATTTGAAGGCACTTTGGATAATGAAAACATCTGGCAAATGAAAACACTAAGACAAAAGCATGATGCGGTTTTGGGTGAGTCTGTGATGTATTGTTGACCCGGCGTCCGTCTCCCAACCCCCAGCCCCAAGCGGAGCAACGAGAAGCGCAACCGCGAGCACGAGAACAAGTACATCGAGGAGCTGGCGGAGCTGATCTTCGCCAACTTCAACGACATCGACAACTTCAACGTCAAGCCCGACAAATGTGCCATCCTCAAGGAGACGGTGAAGCAGATCAGGCAGATAAAGGAGCAAGGTGGGTGGACTGGAGTATGCTGTGTCTGTCTCTCTCTCTCTCTCTCGCTCTCTCGCTCTCTCTCGTGCTCTCTCTCTCTCTCGTGCTCTCTCTCTCTCTCGTGCTCTCTCGCTCTCTCTCTTTCTGTCTCTCTCTCTGTGTCTCTTGCTTGCTCGCTAGCCAAGGCCAAGGCCAAAGCGCTCAAGGCCATTGAAACGATCCAGTGACTTTAGCAGTGAAAAGGCTCAGCCGCTCGCTTAGCATTAACATCCACCGCTGGCCCTTTTGTGTGCGCAACGTGGCTGCTGTGTTTAATGGCTTCGCCACCTACAGGCTCATCCCAATCAGCCTAAAAGCCTTGCTGTGCGCGTGCCATGCGGCCAAGGGCCGGGGGGATACGGAACGAGGAACGGTATAATGATGATCGTGGGGAATTCGACACACCACGGCCGCATCGATCAACGCATCACAATATTTACCTAACAAATGCAGACCCCTACATTGAAATGTATGGATATAGTAGCGCGGTATTGAGGCCCCAAGCTATAAGTAGTTTTATTAAAATGTATATAGGCTATTCGAAACCTTTGTATTTCAAACCCTTGTGATATTCTTGCAATTGATGTAGAATACAGAACGTGTCAGTGCGATGTTATTTCAACGCCGTTTCAAGTTGTTGTTATTTACTGTTCGTTGGGCAATTCTTTGAACATGCTGTTGGGAATATACTAGTTTGTGCTTCATTAGAATGTGATGAGGTGCGTGATGAGTGTTTTGATCAGATTATTTATTTCTGGTTTATTTTTATCGTTAGAGTTGGTCCCTTTAAAGTTGTAAATAAACATGTACTGCCCAGGTACAGCAGCTCTAGGCGCGCGCACACACACACACACACACACACACACACACACACACACACACACACACCTAAAACACACAAACACAAACACGTCTAAAATCATTTGACAAAATCAATATTGCGTTGTTTTGCAGTCTGTGTGTGTGTGTGCGTGTGTGTGGTGTGTGTGTGCGTGTGTGTGTGTGCGTGTGTGTGTGTGTGTGTGTGTGTGTGTGTGTGTGTGTGTGTGTGCGTGTGTGTGTGCGTGTGCGTGTGCGTGTGCGTGTGCGTGTGTGTGTGTGCGTGTGGCGTCTGCAGGAGAACAACGCCCTGCCTGTCACCGCCTCGCTGTCACCCGTGCTGCCCAGCTCCTCGTCGTCGCCGGCAGGCTGTGTGTGTGTTCCCTCGGTGTGGGTGGGAACGCGGCGTACGGTCGCCGTGCAGCTGATGATGGAAATATGAATCACTTGGGACTTGAGTTTCTCTGCGTGCCGCCGCCGCCGCTGCTGCTGCTGCTGCTGCTGCTGCTGCTGCCGTCGCCGGCGGCGGGAACACAAAGGAGGATGAAAACGGGGGGGAGAGTTTATTGCGTCCTGGCGTCGGGCCCCCGAGCGGCGCACACAGAACACGATGCGGTCTCGCCGAGAACCGAAGAAGTACCAGTAAGTTGCCACCGACCGACGACAAATGGTCTTGTTGACGGGAACTGGAGAGTGTGAACAAAAAAACAGCAATTTCAACTCTCTCTCTCTCTCTCTCTCTCTCTCTCTCTCTCTCTCTCTCTCTCTCTCTCTCTCTCTCTCCTCTCTCTCTCTCTCTCTCTCTCCCCCTCTCTCTCTCTCTCTCTCTCTCTCTCTCTCTCTCTCTCTCTCTCTCTCTCTCTCTCTCTACTGACAAGCTGGATACCCAGGACTGGTTTAACGGCTGTATTATGCCATTTTGAGTACACAGCTCCACCCCTGAATACAATTAGTTAAGTAAATGCAGCCGGCTGTGGAGTTAGGAACTGCGCAGGGGCAATGGGGGCCCCGCCGACGGTTGTTGGCGGCGACCGGCGTGCTTTTTACTGAATCACAGCTGTAGGATTTAACAAGGAGACGGTGCACTCGGGCATCGTACATGTGAGGCGATTTACATTTTTGCTAATGCAAAATGCAAATGAAACACGGAATTGTGGTTTCCTCAATTGCGTTAGAATGCCAGACACAATATTGCATATGTCTTTTAGAGAGAGAGAGAGAGAGAGAGAGAGAATGAATGCACGAAGCTCATAAAGATATGGCAATAGCCGAGAATTTAGTGGCCATCCTTTAGAATTATAACTGCAGACTTGACGGGTACCAGATGCCAGCACCCCGGCAGCGCTCGCCGGCGATTGGCTGAGGGCACGGCTAGCCCCGGGCGCCGCTAAATAATGGAGGGCTTCGCTGATATGTTGATTATATTCATCCTCGCAGTGCGCTTGTTAGAAGATCAACAATAATAACCCTGTCAGAAGAAATGAACACAATAACAAGACTATGTAAGCGGCGAGTGTGTGCTTTATGCACAAGAAGTATGCCACTGGGGAGGGGAGAAAACAAAAATGCAAAACAAATACGGAAATATTCTGTGTCTGAGTCACTGAGTATTCTGCTCAGTGACTGCATTGGCAGCACATTGTGGTAAATATCCACAATAGTCCCGGAGTGTGTGCTCGAGTGCACATGGTATAGTGTGCCGTAGATGGGTGGCGTCGGCGGCGGTGGCGGTGGAGTCTGATGCAGGAGATGGAGAGAGAGAGCGCGCCTGACTAAGAGAGAGAGAGAGAGAGAGGGTGGTGGTGGCGACAGTGAGTGATGGGTGTGCGCGCGGGGCAGCTGTGAGCGTGTACCGGGCCCCGCTGGGCCTGCAGAGGGCCTGCTGATACACACATCATTAATGCTGAAGGAGATAAATGCGCATGGGTGTGAGTCGGGGAGTTGGTTAGCGCACATAGCCGCGCGGCAGGGGAGGAGAACCCGTGGCTGGCTGCTTTCTCTTCTTCTTCTCCTCCGCCTTCTCCTTGTTTTTGTTACAATAGAGCCGCATCCAGAGAATAGAGAGAAAACTCTACACACAGAAGAAAACTCACCACATGGTCATTCTTCACCTTGGCGCGCTGCGACAATCAAATGTGTGTTTCCCCCCCCAACCCCCCAATTGCCCCCCCCCCAACATTCGTTTTTTTTCCCGCAAAAAGCAAGCAAGTTCCCTCCTTCGCAACACTGGCTCTTCTATTCCTCCTCCTGTTTCACCAGCGACTCTCTGAAAGTAGGGCAGCCCGCTCTGTGAACATAAGGCTTCTCTGCACGGC
Source organism: Coryphaenoides rupestris (assembly GCA_002895965.2). Taxonomy (NCBI): domain Eukaryota; kingdom Metazoa; phylum Chordata; class Actinopteri; order Gadiformes; family Macrouridae; genus Coryphaenoides; species Coryphaenoides rupestris. Next base: position 60,243 of record PIJE02001610.1, read on the forward strand.
CATTAACCCAATCACTCACATGGAGCAGCGCGAGAGCAGCTTAGCTTAGCGCAGGTACGGGCTAGACCGGAGCGCGTATGTGTGTGTGCGCGTGCGTGTGGTGTTGTGTATTTACACCCCATATGGTTGCACCATAGGGTAAACTAATAACCCATATAGACATCGCCGTCGACGGTAAATTCCTGATTAAACCACATTTTCTTCTTCTTCGTATACATGGAAACTAGCTTGCCGTATCTGTAGCGTATAGCCAGGGCACCTGGGAAATGGCATAGACTGCGACTGCGACTTCACCGTTGATTTCCCCAGATGTGTGGCGGCGTTGGTGGTGTACGGTTAGGGGACGAGGGTCGGAGTCAATTTATTTGAGCGGAAATTAGGACACCGTCCTCCCTTGTTCTCCACACCGGCCAGCCATTAAGACACAAAAAAACAAAGTTGTTTACCCAGAGGAATAAAGGAGAGTGTGTGTGTGTGTGTGTGTGTGTGTGTGTTTACGGAGGGGTTGTGGATGTTTGTCGTTCCATCATGGAGATTCTTTTACACACACACACACACAGGCAATGACAATGTCGTCCGCCCAGTCCGCGCAATCCAGTATGGCCGGCTTGCGTTCTCTTAACATACTCGGCGACCTCTCACCCCTTTCCCTTGTTACCCAACGCCCCACGCTCGATCCCATGGCAACACGGTGTGGAAAATTGCCGGTCTAAGGTGTGGATGCGAGGTTGTTTTTTTTTTGTTTGCTGGTGGTTTTTGGCAACAATTGAATCGACTGAAACAGTAGAATCTTTTTAGTGAGACGTTTGAGTGAGAATGACGCAGGTTTGACCTCCGACCTCTGCGTTGTGTTCCCTCTGTTTACTCAAGTTAATGAGTAAGCCGGAGCCTGCGTTTTTCTTTTCTCTGTCGTTCTTCTTTTGAGAGGTAATCCGCTGAAACTCTTTCTGGCTGCTCTGTAGCCCAACTGGTAGGGCATCAATTGTTAGGGGGTGTGCCGTTTAGGGGTCTGAATCTTTCTGTATCTCGCAATTCGATTTTTTGATTATTGGTGGCACGATCAAAATCAATCCTCGATTCAAAGCGATTCCCGATCCATTCTCAATGTCAGTGCATAGGGCTACTAATTTCAGGATACACTCCAGGGTGGCAAATTACGACATGAAAGTAGATTAAAGTATGGATCAGAAAGTGTTGTTTTTTTTAGAGTTATATCAATCGAGTATCACACAAAAGTAAACCTGAAGACAAAAGGAAAAACTGTTTTTGGGAAATTGTGAATCGACTCACAATCATATAGAAGATAAGAATCAGAATTCTTACATGAATTGTTCTTCTTGGTAGACCCCTAGTGCGCTTCCAGAACCGATGCACCACCACCACCACGAAAACCCCTCAAATCATTCCGAGCTCACGGTATCGCGCGTCGGATAAAAGCGCTTTAACAAAACGCTGTGTACCGTATTCTCTCATTGAATTTTGTGGACGCTGGAAATGAGTTGTTAACCTGCCTGGCCGGCGGCCTTCGTCTTGGGGAGCCAAGTAATCTAATCTAAACGCCAAAACAAAACACAAAAGCGCTAGTGTGTCCTTCACGGCGAGCCACGAGCGTGTTTTAACATTTTTTCGCTCCCCCTCGCTCCCCCCCCCCCTTGCCGTGTAAATGCGCCAGTTTATGACTTTTTTCTTTTTTATGATCCGTCCTTCACAGAGAAGGCCGCAGCGGCCAATGAGGAGGAGGTGCAGAAGGCCGACGTCTCGTCAACGGGCCAGAGCGTGATCGACAAGGATGCCCTCGGACCCATGATGCTGGAGGTGAGTGGCAGCACGGGGGGTGGGGGTGGGGGGGGGTGCAGTGGGGAGGTGTGGCTGTGAGGCGTCGTGCGCGAGCCAGAAACTCCCCCCAGTAATCAGGTGTATTTCTCCCTCCCTTTTGAGTCTTGATTAGGCGCTAATGAAGAGTGCTACCCACTGAGAGCAATCACAATGGAGCCTCTAACGCACGTGTGTGTGTGTGTGTGTGTGTGTGTGTGTGTGTGTGGTGGTATATGTGTGTGTGTGTGTGTGTTCGTGCGTTGTGTTTTTGTGTGGGTTTGTTAGTGTGTGGGTGGGTGGGTTGTTGGTGTGTGTGTAGTATAGTTTTGTGTTAATCTTGTGTGTGCGTCTGTGTGTTTGTGTTGGCTTTTACCGTGCGTGTTCCGTTTGTGTGTGTGTGTGTTTGTTTGTATGTGTTAGCCTGTGTGCATGTGTTAGTCTTGTCTGCGTGTGTTAGTCTCTCTGTGTGTGTGTGTGTCTCAGTCTATGCGTGACTGCGTGTCAGTGCACGAGTGGCCATGCAGAATAAAGGCTGCCAGCGTCTTGACGCCGCGCCGGAATGCCGGGCCGAGCGACCAATGGCCTTGTTGTGCTCGCGGAGGGCCACTAAAGAGCTCGCCTCCTAATGGGAAAGAAAGCAAGAGGATGAATCAGTCCATTGAGCTCCCTTGCCCCTCCCCCTGCCCCTCCCCCTCCCTCCCCCACCCTCCTCCTCCTCCCTCCCCTTCCCCCTTTTTGTCATTCCTCCTCCTCCCCTTTTTCTCTCTCTCTCTCTCGCTCTCGCTCTCGCTCTCTCTGTCTCTCTGTCTCTCTCTCTCTCCCTCTACCTTCCTCTCTCTTGTTTGCCCGTCAGATCTGTCCTGTCATAGAATATTTATAGCTCCCCGGGTCTGGCGTCACCGAATCGACATGCTAACTCGCGGGGGCTAAATATAGCCGCTGCGCGCGCCGGCCCGCACACTTCCCCGTCACTCAGCAGCAGCGGCAGCAGCAGCAGCAGCGGCAGGCCGAAAGACATGCAGGCATAGACCGCTGAGGTCTCCTCAGTCACGGCCACACCCACCCAACCACCCAGCCACCACCCACCTCTATGCGGTCCACACCCGCTTTCTGCAGCGTAATCCACATTATCCATTCAGTCTCTTGCTACGACACATCTTCTTCCTATGTTACATTTTGGCACGTCTTTAATGTTTGTGTGCGCGGATTGTGGCCAGTAATGGTCAGAAAATACGACAAATATCTATCGGCCTGTAGTTCTACAATCGGGTCTTCAACGGCGTGCATGAACAACTCGAAAGTCATACATGAATGCAGGACTCAGGACAGACAAACAACAAAAAAGCGATGTACCATGACCCCTCTCCGGGGTTGGGGGGTCCCCCCCTGCAAGCTTTGATGTTGTGATGATCGACTTCCCCGAGAGGGGTAGGGGGGTGCCGAACGTGCGCACCACCACTGTCCATGCTCGGGTCGGCCTTGCACCCCCACACACACACACCACACACGCACGCACACACACACACACACACACACACGATTCGCACACACACACACACACACCGATGCACGCACACACGCACACACACCGAGCAGTATCGCCTGTGCATACATTGTTTGTAAGTCTCTCTCTCTCTCTCTCTCCCCACCATCGCGCCACGCTTGGTTACACTGCGCCAACAACACACTGTGTGGTTTATAAGATCGGCGAACCCCCCCCCCCCCCCCCCCCCCCCCCCCCCCCTCCCCCCTCCCCTCCTAGGCCAGAGCATTAAGCATTGGACCCGCTGCTGTGTCTATATGGACCCCTATCCACACGTCCAATGCATATATTTGTCCGACTCGTGTGCGCACACACACACACACACACACACACACCCACACACCCACACAATGCAGTGCATATTGGCTAACGCCGATACGCCAGCAGTGTCTGGAGGAAGCTAGGGTTTTTGGCAGACTAGCTGCTGTTTGCTCCGGTTCTGTTTGCCCTACTTGTCCGCTCGACGTGTGAGCACGACACGCGGCGCGCACACACACACACACACACACACACACACACACACACACACACACACACACACACACACACACACACACACACACACACACAACAACACACACACACTTGCTTGCACAACCAGCGCAGCCTGTTGAAATGGGGTCCAGGAGGCTGCTGGTGTTGCAGAGAGATACCAATGGAGCAAGAGTTTATTTTTTATTTTTCATTATTATTTATTCCCGCTGAGGTCTGTCTTGCGTGTTCTCGTTGTTGAATTCTTGGCCGATCATCTGAAACTCGCCCCAAATCAGATTTTTTTTTTGTGTGTGTGCGTGTGCGTGCGCGCGTTCCTGTGTGTGTGCGTTCTGCTGGGCTCCCCTTTAATATTCAGCAATATGTGATTGATTTTTTTTTATCATGTGCCGCGCGCGCTTGCGGGAATAACGCGCGTTTGTTGATTATTCCAGCAGATCCAGCGACTTAATTCCGCTACACTCCGCGTACCCGTTTAATTGTTCCCCCCCCCGTGTCTCCTGAGACCCCCGCTGACATGGATAAGTTAATGTGCCCACCGCTGCCGTCATTAAGGAAAACTGAAGACAATGAGTGTCTCGCACACACGTGAAGTTGAAAGACTATTTTCTGTTCTCCACAAGCCACGTACCTCCGGGTCAGACATTACACCGATGAGAGTAAATGTGCGTTTAAGTCCTCCCACATCTGGCCATGAAAGTGACCCAGGTGTGTGTGTGTGTGTGCGCGCACATGTGTGTGTGTGTGTGTGCGCGCACATGTGTGTGTGCACGTGTGTGTGCGGGGGTGTTCCTCCTAATTCCTCCCAGTGTGTCATGGAGTGTCTGTAACTCAGCCACGACACGCCACTGATCTCTCTCTCTCTCTCTCTCTCTCTCTCTCTCTCTCTCTCTCTTCTCTCTCTCTCTCTCTCTCTCTCTCTCTCTCTCTCTCTCTCTCTCTCTCTTCTCTCTCTCTCTCTCTCTCCTCTCTCCCTCTCTCTCTCTCTCTCCCCCCCCCCTCTCTCTCCCCCTGCATCGTGAGCAAGGAGGCGTGTCATTGGCTGAGGAGCACGTGTGCGGTGTCTTTCCACACCCGCTCCTCCTCCAACTTTATAGCCAGCGAGGGGTTCCTCCTGCTCCCAGCCCCCCCACACACACACACACACCCCCAGGCTCCGGGTGATTTGACGGCCTAATTGACACCATCTTGCGTCTTAATGGCTGACCCGGGGCAGTGTTTTCTTCCTCTTCCTCTTCCGTCCCTCTTTTTTTTTTTTTTTTTTACCGAATGAATTTTTTCTTTTTTTTTTTTTTCTTTTTCAAATTTAGAAAGACACTCCCTCCCTCCCTCCTTCCCTCCCGCCCTCCCTCTCTCCCTCCCTCCCCTGTCTCGCTGTCTGAACACCCCAGTAGATCTGCACCAAAGTGTTGTGTAATTGTCCCCCGGTCTCTTCTAGTTTCACGCTAGACTTGAGAGTGACATCCCTCGGCTCCGCCCCCCTCTGAAGGCAGGAGTTGAGTTTGTACGGCCGACCACTGAGCACAGGGGTAAACACGCCTGGCTCGCTCTGATTGGCTGCCCCCTCAGACCTCGGTGTCCAACAACAAACACCTTATTATGACTAGTGCTGCTGTGCAACATTGGACAGGGGGAGAGTCCAAAAAAATAACAACTATTGGCAATGTGACAAACTTTATGGCGCAGAAATATAGAGAGATCACATCACATTCCTATCCAAAGACATACGCAATATTGTGTCTGGCATTCTAACGCAATTGAGGAAACCACAATTCCGTGTTTCATTTGCATTTTGCATTAGCAAAAATGTAAATCGCCTCACATGTACGATGCCCGAGTGCACCGTCTCCTTGTTAAATCCTACAGCTGTGATTCAGTAAAAAGCACGCCGGTCGCCGCCAACAACCGTCGGCGGGGCCCCCATTGCCCCTGCGCAGTTCCTAACTCCACAGCCGGCTGCATTTACTTAACTAATTGTATTCAGGGGTGGAGCTGTGTACTCAAAATGGCATAATACAGCCGTTAAACCAGTCCTGGTAATAACCAGCTTGTCGAGAGAGAGAAGAGAGAGAGAGAGAGAGAGAGAGAGAGAGAGAGAGAGAGAGAGAGAGAGAGAGAGAGAGAGAGAGAGAGAGAGAGAGAGAGAGAGAGAGAGAGAGAGAGATAGAGAGAGAGGAGAGAGAGAGAGAGAGAGAGAGAGAGAGAGAGAGAGAGAGAAGAGAGAGAGAGAGAGAGAGAGAGAATGCACGAAGCTCATTAAAGATATGGCATATAGCCGAGAATTAGGGCCAATCCTTAGATTATAACTGCCAGACTTGACCGGGTACCAGATGCCAGCCACCCTGCAGCGCTCGCTGGCGATTGGCTGAGGGCACGGCTAGCCCCGGGCGCCGCTAAATAATGGAGGGCTTCGCTGATATGTTGATTATATTCATCCTCGCAGTGCGCTTGTTAGAAGATCAACAATAATAACCCTGTCAGAAGAAATGAACACAATAACAAGACTATGTAAGCGGCGAGTGTGTGCTTTATGCCAAAGAAGTATGCCACTGGGGAGGGAGAAACAAAAATGGCAAAACAAAATACGGAAATATTCCTGGGTGTCTGAGTCACTGAGTATTCTGCTCAGGAGCTGCATTGGCAGCACATTGTGGGTAAATATCCACAATAGTCCCGGAGTGTGTGCATCGTGTGGCACAGTGGTATAGGTGCCGTAGATGGGTGGGTCGGCGGGGAGTCTGATGCAGGAGATGGAGAGAGAGAGCGTGCTGCGCTGACTGAAGAGAGAAGAGAGAAGAGAGAGGTGGTGGTGGCGACAGTGAGTGATGGGTGTGCGCGGGGTAGCTGTGGAGCGTGTACCGGGGCCCCGCTGGGCCTGCAGAGGGCCTGCTGATACACACATATTAATGCTGAGGAGATAAATGCGCATGGGTGTGAGTCGGGGAGTTGGTTAGCGCACATAGCCGCGCGGCAGGGAGGAGAACCCGTGGCTGGCTGCTTTCCTCTTCTTCTTCTCCTCCGCCTTCTCCTTGTTTTTTGTTACAATAGAGCCGCATCCAGAGAATAGAGAGAAAACTCTACACACAGAAGAAAACTCACCACATGGTCATTCTTCACCTTGGCGCGCTGCGACAATCAAATGTGTGTTCCCCCCCCAACCCCCAATTGCCCCCCCCCCAACATTCGTTTTTTCCCGCAAAAAGCAGCAAGTTCCCTCCTTCGCAACACTGCTCTTCTATTCCTCCTCCTGTTTCACCACGACCTCTTGAAAGTAGGGCAGCCCGCTCTGTGAACATAAGGCTTCTCTGCACGCCATTAACCCAATCACTCACATGGAGCAGCGCGAGAGCAGCTTAAGCTTAGCGCAGGTACGGGCTAGACCGGAGCGCGTATGTGTGTGTGCGCGTGCGTGTGGTGTTGTGTATTTACACCCGCATATGGTTGCACCTAGGGTAAACTAATAACCCATATAGACATCGCCGTCGACGGTAAATTCCTGATTAAACCACACTTTCTTCTTCTTCGTATACATGGAAACTAGCTTGCCGTATCTGTAGCGTATAGCCAGGGCACCTGGGAAATGGCATAGACTGCGACTGCGACTTCACCGCTGATTTCCCCAGATGTGTGGCGGCGGTTGGTGGTGTACGGTTAGGGGACGAGGGTCGGAGTCAATTTATTTGAGCGGAAATTAGGACACCGTCCTCCCTTGTTCTCCACACCGGCCAGCCATTAAGACACAAAAAAACAAAGTTGTTTACCCAGAGGAATAAAGGAGTGTGTGTGTGTGTGTGTGTGTGTGTGTGTGTGTGTGTGTGTGTGTGTGTGTGTGTGTGTGTGTGTGTGTGTGTGTGTGTGTGTGTGTGTGTGTGTGTGTGTGTGTGTGTGTGTGTGTGTGTGTGTGTGTGTGTGTGTTTACGGAGGGGTTGTGGATGTTTGTCGTTCCATCATGGAGATTCTTTTACACACACACACAGGCAATGACAATGTCGTCCGCCCAGTCCGCGCAATCCAGTATGGCCGGCTTGCGTTCTCTTAACATACTCGGCGACCTCTCACCCCTTTCCCTTGTTACCCAACGCCCCACGCTCGATCCCATGGCAACACGGTGTGGAAAATTGCCGGTCTAAGGTGTGGATGCGAGGTTGTTTTTTTTTTTGTTTGCTGGTGGTTTTTGGCAACAATTGAATCGACTGAAACAGTAGAATCTTTTTAGTGAGACGTTTGAGTGAGAATGACGCAGGTTTTGACCTCCGACCTCTGCGTTGTGTTCCCTCTGTTTACTCAAGTTAATGAGTAAGCCGGAGCCTGCGTTTTTCTTTTCTCTGTCGTTCTTCTTTTGAGAGGTAATCCGCTGAAACTCTTTCTGGCTGCTCTGTAGCCCAACTGGTAGGGCATCAATTGTTAGGGGGTGTGCCGTTTAGGGGTCTGAATCTTTCTGTATCTCGCAATTCGATTTTTTGATTATTGGTGGCACGATCAAAATCAATCCTCGATTCAAAGCGATTCCCGATCCATTCTCGATGTCAGTGCATAGGGCTACTAATTTCAGGATACACTCCAGGGTGGCAAATTACGACATGAAAGTAGATTAAAGTATGGATCAGAAAGTGTTGTTTTTTATAGAGTTATATCAATCGAGTATCACACAAAAGTAAACCTGAAGACAAAAGGAAAAACTGTTTTTGGGAAATTGTGAATCGACTCACAATCATATAGAAGATAAGAATCAGAATTCTTACATGAATTGTTCTTCTTGGTAGACCCCTAGTGCGCTTCCAGAACCGATGCACCCACCACCACCACGAAAACCCCCCAAATCATTCCGAGCTCACGGTATCGCGCGTCGGATAAAAGCGCTTTAACAAAACGCTGTGTACCGTATTCTCTCATCGAATTTTGTGGACGCTGGAAATGAGTTGTTAACCTGCCTGGCCGGCGGCCTTCGTCTTGGGGAGCCAAGTAATCTAATCTAAACGCCAAAACAAAACACAAAAGCGCTAGTGTGTCCTTCACGGCGAGCCACGAGCGTGTTTTAACATTTTTTCGCTCCCCCACCCCCCCCCCTTGCCGTGTAAATGCGCCAGTTTATGACTTTTTTTCTTTTTTATGAACCGTCCTTCACAGAGAAGGCCGCAGCGGCCAATGAGGAGGAGGTGCAGAAGGCCGACGTCTCGTCAAACGGGCCAGAGCGTGATTGACAAGGATGCCCTCGGACCCATGATGCTGGAGGTGAGTGGCAGCACGGGGGGTGGGGGGGGTGCAGTGGGGAGGTGTGGCTGTGAGGCGTCGTGCGCGAGCCAGAAACTCCCCCCAGTAATCAGGTGTATTTCTCCCTCCCTTTTGAGTCTTGATTAGGCGCTAATGAAGAGTGCTACCCACTGAGAGCAATCACAATGGAGCCTCTAACGCACGTGTGTGTGTGTGTGTGGTGGTATATGTGTGTGTGTGTGTGTGTTCGTGCGTTGTGTTTTTGTGTGGGTTTGTTAGTGTGTGGGTGGGTGGGTTGTTGGTGTGTGTGTAGTATAGTTTTGTGTTAATCTTGTGTGTGCATCTGTGTGTTTGTGTTGGCTTTTACCGTGCGTGTTCCGTTTGTGTGTGTGTGTGTTTGTTTGTATGTGTTAGCCTGTGTGCATGTGTTAGTCTTGTCTGCGTGTGTTAGTCTCTCTGTGTGTGTGTGTCTCAGTCTATGCGTGACTGCGTGTCAGTGCACGAGTGGCCATGCAGAATAAAGGCTGCCAGCGTCTTGACGCCGCGCCGGAATGCCGGGCCGAGCGACCAATGGCCTTGTTGTGCTCGCGGAGGGCCACTAAAGAGCTCGCCTCCTAATGGGAAAGAAAGCAAGAGGATGAATCAGTCCATTGAGCTCCCTTGCCCCTCCCCCTGCCCCTCCCCCTCCCTCCCCCACCCTCCTCCTCCTCCCTCCCCTTCCCCCTTTTTGTCATTCCTCCTCCTCCCCTTTTCTCTCTCTCTCCTCTCGCTCTCGCTCTCGCTCTCTCTGTCTCTCTGTCTCTCTCTCTCTCCCTCTACCCTCTACCTTCCTCTCTCTTGTTTGCCCGTCAGATCTGTCCTGTCATAGAATATTTATAGCTCCCCGGGTCTGGCGTCACCGAATCGACATGCTAACTCGCGGGGGCTAAATATAGCCGCTGCGCGCGCCGGCCCGCACGCTTCCCCGTCACTCAGCAGCAGCGGCAAGCAGCAGCAGCAGCGGCAGGCCGAAAGACATGCAGGCATAGACCGCTGAGGTCTCCTCAGTCACGGCCACACCCACCCAACCACCCAGCCACCACCCACCTCTATGCGGTCCACACCCGCTTTCTGCAGCGTAATCCACATTATCCATTCAGTCTCTTGCTACGACACATCTTCTTCCTATGTTACATTTTGGCACGTCTTTAATGTTTGTGTGCGCGGATTGTGGCCAGTAATGGTCAGAAAATACGACAAATATCTATCGGCCTGTAGTTCTACAATCGGGTCTTCAACGGCGTGCATGAACAACTCGAAAGTCATACATGAATGCAGGACTCAGGACAGACAAACAACAAAAAAGCGATGTACCATGACCCCTCTCCGGGGTTGGGGGGTCCCCCCCTGCAAGCTTTGATGTTGTGATGATCGACTTCCCCGAGAGGGGTAGGGGGGTGCCGAACGTGCGCACCACCACTGTCCATGCTCGGGTCGGCCTTGCACCCCCCCCCCCCCCACTGAATGCGCCCCCCTCCTGTCACATGGCGGCCACCGCGTGCCTTAGCGAATGCCGGGCATACTGTGCAAATTGCTTCCTGTCCTGTCCGTTCTCCCTGCCCCCCCCCCCCCCCCCCCACCCCCACACACACACACACACACACACACACACACACACACACACACACACACACACACACACACACACACACACACACACACACACACACACATCAAACCTAGGCTCTGTTCCATCAGGAAGTGTCCTGTTACTAATTACTTTGTCAAGGGCTGGTAAGCGATCAGATGTGGAGACTTTTCCCTTCACAGCGTCTTGTTGTACCTTCTGGGGGTAATCTCTACTCCTCTCACTAATCCCCCCCTCGCCACCCCCTCTCCCCACCCACCGTAAGGGATATGACGGTTGATGGCTGGCATGGGGCTTGGGGGACAATGGCCTGCCAGCCAGGAGACCCGGTCACCGCCTATCAGAGGTCTCCTCCTCTGGTCTCTCCCCTGGGCGCTGAGTGACTCAACTGGCTCTGAATGGCTTCCCAAGAGGCCCCACTGATCTGAGACCAGTGCAGCCACACACACACACACACACAAACACACACACACACACACACGCACACGGTCTCTCCCGTGTGCCCCCACTCTGATGATAGCGTGGGTGATTATTACTGCAGGCTGTCATGTAGCCCGTGCAGAGGAAGTGGTAGTAGTAGTAGTTTGAATCCAACCAGACGGCGGCCGATGAAGAGCTCACACATGCATGCATCCAGGTAGCTTGTTATCGGCTGTTGTCACGACACACAGAGGAGGGTTTTTCCCCCCTGCTGCGCGGGGTGAGCTTCGCTGCCTTTTTTGTGGGAAAAACAAAAACAAACGATATTCGGTTGAGGAAGCAAGCAGGAAGAACCGGTCGCGACTCAAAACTGAAGACTACAAACTAAACAGGGAAAAACAAACAAGGGGAAAAAAAAGCAGCCCAACGATCGACTCGAACGCACGCACGCATGCACACACACACACGGATGCGCACACACACACACACACACCGATGCACGCACACACGCACACACACCGAGCAGTATCGCCTGTGCATACATTGTTCGTAAGTCTCTCTCTCTCTCTCTCTCTCCCCACCATCGCGCCACGCTTGGTTACACTGCGCCAACAACACACTGTGTGGTTTATAAGATCGATCGCGACCCCCCCCCCCCCCCCCCCCTCCCCTCCCCCTCCTAGCCAGAGCATTAAGCATTGGACCCGCTGCTGTGTCTATATGGACCCCTATCCACACGTCCAATGCATATATTTGTCCGACTCGTGTGCGCACACACACACACACACCCACACACCCACACAATGCAGTGCATATTGGCTAACGCCGATACGCCAGCAGTGTCTGGAGGAAGCTAGGGTTTTTGGCAGACTAGCTGCTGTTTGCTCCGGTTCTGTTTGCCCTACTTGTCCGGTGCGACGGAGTGAGTGCACAGCACGCGCGCGCACACACACACACACACACACACACACACACACACACACACACACACACACACACACACACACACACACACACACACACACACACACACACACACACACACACACTTGCTTGCACAACCAGCGCAGCCTGTTGAAATGGGGTCCAGGAGGCTGCTGGTGTTGCAGAGAGATACCAATGGAGCAAGAGTTTATTTTTTATTTTTCATTATTATTTATTCCCGCTGAGGTCCGTCTTGCGTGTTCTCGTTGTTGAATTCTTGGCCGATCATCTGAAACTCGCCCCAAATCAGATTTTTTTTTGTGTGTGTGCGTGTGCGTGCGCGCGTTCCTGTGTGTGTGCGTTCTGCTGGGCTCCCCTTTAATATTCAGCAATATGTGATTGATTTTTTTTTATCATGTGCCGCGCGCGCTTGCGGGAATAACGCGCGTTTGTTGATTATTCCAGCAGATCCAGCGACTTAATTCCGCTACACTCCGCGTACCCGTTTAATTGTTCCCCCCCCCCGTGTCTCCTGAGACCCCCGCTGACATGGATAAGTTAATGTGCCCACCGCTGCCGTCATTAAGGAAAACTGAAGACAATGAGTGTCTCGCACACACGTGAAGTTGAAAGACTATTTTCTGTTCTCCACAAGCCACGTACCTCCGGGTCAGACATTACACCGATGAGAGTAAATGTGCGTTTAAGTCCTCCCACATCTGGCCATGAAAGTGACCCAGGTGTGTGTGTGTGCATGTGCGCGTGCACGTGTGTGGTGTGTGCGCATGTGTGTGTGTGTGCGCACGTGTGTGCGGGGGTGTTCCTCCTAATTCCTCCCAGTGTGTCATGAAGTGTCTGTAACACAGCCACGACACGCCTCTCTCTCTCTCGCTCTCTCTCTCTCTCTCTCTCTCTCTCTCTCTCTCTCTCTCTCTCTCTCTCTCTCTCTCTCTCTCTCTCTCTCTCTCTCTCTCTCTCTCTCTCTCTCTCTCTCTCTCTCTCTCTCTCTCTCTCTCTCCCCCCCCCCCCCCCCCCCCCGAGCAGATGTGAGCAAGGAGGCGTGTCATTGGCTGAGGAGCACGTGTGCGGTGTCTTTCCACACCCGCTCCTCCTCCAACTTTATAGCCAGCGAGGGGTTCCTCCTGCTCCCAGCCCCCCCACACACACACACACACCCCCAGGCTCCGGGTGATTTGACGGCCTAATTGACACCATCTTGCGTCTTAATGGCTGACCCGGGGCAGTGTTTTCTTCCTCTTCCTCTTCCGTCCCTCTTTTTTTTTTTTCTTTTTCAATTAGACACCTACCTCCCGCCCTCCCTCTCTCCCTCCCTCCCCTGTCTCGCTGTCTGAACACCCCAGTAGATCTGCACCAAAGTGTTGTGTAATTGTCCCCCGGTCTCTTCTATACATAGACATCTGATGACATCCTAATGTGGACTGCTTTAATAAATAAGGGGACAGTAAACATCTGCACCTGAGCTGTGTGACTGGGGTCTGAAGGCGCTGGGTTTGTGAGGCAAATTTAAAAGCTGTGTTGGAAAAAGCTGAAATTGAATCGGGAGTCGGCTGGTTAATCTTCAGCAACTCGCCTGCCGACTCTATTTCGCACCTGCATCGACACACTTTGCTCTGGCTTTTTGTACGTACATAGAGAAGAAACCCCTTTTCCTAATTGGTTGGCAGCCGTAGCTCCGCCCACAAACACGGACCACATCTGCCCGGGGCTTTCGCACCGCTTGTGAACGCCTCATTCAATACGAGGTCAATTTGAACATTGAATGTAAAACGACGTTGAATGTCAAAACTTGTGGATTGTCGCCCCCCCCCGCTATCCACCCCTTGTGTGTATATACATGTTTGTCGTAATTATGAAAAATATGACTATAATAAATAACATAAATGGAAGATTGGCAGAAGATGCAAATAACTGTCCCCATCCCATCTCTACGACGCCACAGAAACACTCGGGTTCCCTTTGATGGTTGATGGATCGCGTGACGATTGTTTCATTATTTATGTTGCCAAGATAACAAATAAGTGAGGGAAAAATACAACATGGTTACCACCAGACCAGCTACCGAACCGTGAGAACCTACCCTTCTTCTGTTTATCAAACACTTCAACCACTTTTAACTGATTTAATATTCCATCTTTGTCTCCTTCTCCGCAGGCGCTGGACGGCTTCTTCTTCGTGGTGAACATGGAGGGCAACATCGTGTTCGTGTCGGAGAACGTGACGCAGTACCTGCGCTACCACCAGGAGGAGCTGATGAACACCAGCGTGTACAGCGTGCTGCACGTGGGAGACCACAACGAGTTCATCAAGAACCTGCTGCCCAAGTCCCTCGGTCAGTACCTCCCTCTCCTCCCTCCCCCCAACAGAGGTCTGTGTCCCTCAGCCCTGGGCCTGCCTTCCCTGTGGGGGGTCCCTCCCTCCTCTCCCTCAAAGGGCTTACACTTGGACATAAGGCTTCTGTATGCTGTAAGGTCGATGCAGTTCCAAAAGTCACTCTTCGAATCCGATGCATCCGAAAACCCTCCCGGGCCTTGGAGGCCGGCGACAGATTTCGGTAGCTTGACGGACAGCAGCCTCATATACTCTAGTACCTTCCACAATATCGGCCAGTTCTGTGGAACTATACAAGGTAACGTCGGATTTGGGCATCCGAGGCCTTTAGACGGGCGCTTTTCCACTGCATAGTACTGGCTCGGCTCGACTCGACTCGCCCCATTAGCCAAAAGTCGGTGCCTGGTACTTTTTTTAGTACCCCCTTCAATCAAGGTTCCAAGCGAGCTGAGGTGATGCCAAAAGCTGACGTGCAAATCAGGGTTGTCAAAATAAAGCTTTCATGCCGATGAATGAATTATGAAGGTTGTTGGGTTCTTTTTACACATATTAGTCCCGCTCTATGGCGCAGGTGCTACTTACCTTTCTCAACAGCCCTCTTGGTGTTAAACTACAGTTCTGAAGTCCTTGCTGTGACAGTCGGCAACATAGCGGTGCCGCGGTACTTTCCCACTTGAAGTCGAATCTATGGTCTATCTACCCTACTCTATCGATACATCAGGGTGGACACTCCCATGTGTGACGTCAATATAGGGTAGATTTGGAGATGTCTTGTAGTGGCTAATGGTTAAAATAGGGACCACCCCCTGACCCTGGTGACTCTCACCCTTACAGTAACCCCTCAGACCTAAACAGCACCCCAAACCCCGGTACCTGGGACTTCAGGGCTGGTCGTACCCCTTCACCTGGGTTTCCCGGCCACCGTAACTGGATATTAAACTAAAGAAACCAAGAAAGATAATTTTAGCCTAGAACTATAAAACTTAAGTAAATTAAAGCCATATAACTTAAGTGGTGTATGCAGAGCGCTGTGGTCCGAGTACTACTCTCATTCCATAAGAAAAAGGGGGGGGGATGAATCATAAATGCTAGATTTGGCTCGATATAAAAGTTTGGGAGGATGTTTTGATGATTTAATACGATATCCCCCAACTTGACATCACTTTACGACTCCCACCAACGTTTAGATGATGAGCATAATGTGTATTGGCATTATTGCAGCACACCGGGCCAATGGACCGATTTGCCATACTTTACTTTACCTTAGGCCAGTGGTCTAGCTAGAGTAGGACTCTCTCCTCTCCCAAAACTTTTTCCAGCAGCCCGGTCTTTCTCTGTACATACATATCGTACCTGCTACCCTCTCACACTTAATGTTTGTCTGCCTGGGTCTTGTGACCACGTCATCCGCCCGCCTGAAACCTGGCGGTTAATGGACGCCATTAGCAAGCCTCCGGGCGACCTCAACACACGACACGAGACGAGACAACAGGACAGGCCGGTTAGTGGATGGGACCAGCTGACCCTTGATGGCTCTGTTGGCGTAACGGTAATCGGTTACGCGGGCGGCGATGTGATACATCGGGAGCCCACATAGCTTCTTTATTTGATTTGCGTTCCTTTCTTTGACCGCCGATGGACGCTTTTCATGGATGCCGCGCACCACTCACCACCACCTTCCCTCCCCGTCCTCTCTTTCGTCTTTCTCTTTCCCCTCCTCTCTCTCTCTCTCGTGCCTCCCCTTGCTTTTCAGCCTAATTAACTTCCTTTTTCGGGCTCCTCTCCCCTGTCAGCCGCATCCCTCGCTCACGCCGTCTCATCGCACGCCCTTCCCTGTTGCTTGGTGGTGTCTCTCTCTCGTTCTCGCTCTTTCTCCCTCGCTCTGTCTCACTCTCTCTCTTGCTCTCTATCTGCTCTCTCTCTCACTTTGTGCTGTCTCCTTCTCTCTCTTTCTAGTTCTTTCTGTTTCTTTCTGTCCCTCTGTGTGTGTCTCTCTCGCTCTGTATCTCCATCTCCCTCTCTATCTCTCTCATCCCATCTCCCTCCCTCTCTCTCTCGGTCTGTTTCTCTCGTTCATTCCATTCCCTGACTCCCCTTTCCATCGTGTCTCTCTCCTCGTCCTCTACTCTCGGTTCTCTCCATCCATTGACCTTATTTCCAATATAGATCATCTCGCCGTCGACTTCCCCTACTAATTGTCATTAATTTATGTCTCGCTCTCTCTCTCCCTCCCTCCCTCTCAGTCTATATCTCTCTCTCTCCCTCCCTCCCTTTCGGTCTATATGACTCTTTCTCTCTCTCCCTCCCTCTGGGTCTATATGTCTCTCTCGCTCTCTTTATGTCTCTCTCTCTTTCTCTCCTTCCCTCTCTTGGTCTATATGACTCTCTCTCCCTCCCTCCCTCCCTCTTGGTCTATGTGTCTCTCTCTTTCTCTCCCTCCTTCCCTCCCTCTCAGTCTATATGGCTTTCTCTCTCCCCCTCTCAGTCTCCCCACCTTACACCCATAACTCATGTGTCCTCTTCCTCCTGTCTGGTCCTCTTCCTCCTCGCCTCCATTTCAATTTAATTCCCTGACACCTCGGCTGCTCCCGATGAGAGACGGCAGGGCGGCCATGTATGTCAGTACATCCTCTCTCTCTCTCTTCTCTCTCCTCCTCTCTCTTTAATTAAAAATTTTTCCAATTCAATGTAAAGAGCTTTATTGGCATGGGAAACGTACATTTACATTGCCAAAGCGAGTGGTAAATAAAAAGTATACTTATAAAGAACTAAATATATACAGGTAAGTAAGTCAACTTTAAAAAAAAAGTCTCTGTCTCTTCTCTCTTTCTGTCTCTCTGTCCTTGTCTGTCTGTCTGTCTCTCTTTCTCTCACCCTCTCTGGGTGTGTGTGTCTTCCCCGCTGCTCTCTGGGTGCTGCTGAGGATTGAGGTCTGGGTGCTGGGCCATCTGTGTGGCAGAGCCGGCACCCTGGAAGCTGACGGTGGGCCCGTGTCCCAGATACTGGGAGATTATCAGTGCACCCAATGAGATCACCGGCCAGATGGAGTGTGATGGGAGTTTGCTATCGCAAGGAGCAGGGGAGAGTGTGTGTGTGTGTGTGTGTGTGTGTGTGTGTGTGTGTGGTGTGTGTGTGTGTTGTGTGTGTTGTGTGTGTGTGTGTGTGTGTGTGTGTGTGTGTGTGTGTGTGTGTGTGTGTGTGTGTGTGTGTGTGTGTGCATTCATGCTTGACTCTGCATGTGGTGCATTCTCACAGTGTGCGCTCGGAGTTCTGCAGCACGGGAGGGATGCTGTGAGGTCCTGCGTGGTGGTGCAGACCATGAACTGTGTGTCTACGGTAAGAGTGTGTGTGTGTGCTGTGTTTCCTATGTTTCTGAACTTGTGTGTATGTGTGAGCGGCGTGTTATGCGAGGGGGGGGGTTGCATTGGCCACCATGAAGCAGCGTGTGCATAATGGCGTTCCCTGGGCGGTGTCCTGCATGCGCTGTGGATGGATTTCATTAGGGTTCTGGACAACTGCTCGTAGTGATTTTGATCTCGACGCCCGACAAAACTTCACACATGTCCGATGTTCTTTTTTTCCTTCTCCCTCTTCTCACTGTCTCTTCTTTGCATTCGTCTTGCTCACAGTTTCCTACACCCCTGCGCCCACCCACCCCCCCTACCCCTCTCCTCTCTTCTTCTCATTGTCCATTTTACATTTATCTTCCCCAAGTTTTTACGCTGACATCATGGTTTGTGGTTGTTTGTGGTATGTCTGGAGTTGTTGTGTATTTATACCAACTATTTCGTCATTGGCCAGATGCTTTTATTATTATCCAGAAGCAACGTAGCACGTTAAATTTAGATGCTGAGAGCAGGCGAGGAGAGAGGCGTCTTGCTCAAGGATGCCTTCGGGCGCTCTGTGGACACTGGGGGGATCGAACAGTCTTTTTATTTATTTTTTTTATTTTAATATATATATATATATATACTATCCTTCCGCTCCACACACACACAGACACACACACCAATAGTTTACAATTGCAAACAACAACATCATATTTATTGCCATATGTAGCAAGTACAAAGGAATGCCTTACTCCCCATTCGCTCCTGCAGTATTCTTCTAAATATAAATTCGAACCAACTCCAAACAATTAGTAATTGTACCTTCTAAGTACAGTAAAAAGTATTCTTCTGAACAGTATTCTTATAAATATAAAAACTAAAACAACTCTGAACAATTAGTAATATAGTACCTCATAAGTACGGTCAAAGTATAAAGTGACAAGTCAAGTAGCAATACTCTGGCTGTCGGTGCAAAAATGTATTGAAAGTGTCCGCGTGCAGTACAGTAATATTCTCATACATTCACATTTACTTTTACATTTAGGGCACTTGGCAGACTAACTAGCTTAAACTATCCTAGCACAAAAGTGGTAACTAGTAGATGGTTATTGTCGCTAACCCTCTCCTCCCTCCTCCCCCCTCCCTCCTCCCCCCTCTCCTCCCGCCCTCCCCCCTCCCCCACAGTGAACGGCGCGCCGTGGACCAACGACGGCCCCCGGCGGAACAGCCACACCTTCAACTGCCGCATGCTGGTGAACCCACACAGCGAGGGCCCCGAGGAGCCGGCGCAGCACGAGCCGCAGCCGCAGAAATACGAGACCATGCAGTGCTTCGCCGTGTCCGAGCCCAAGTCCATCAAGGAGGAGGGCGATGGTACGGCGTCCGGGGGGGGGATTCTTAATCTTTTTTTTTATCTAATCTTTTTCCTGGTTAAATGTTTAAAAAAATAACGTTGAACTTTAACAGCGAGAAACAGCAAATATTGACGTCTCTGTTAGGTTCTTCTTCCGGCTCGACAGGAAAAGTAAATGAAACTGAAATACGGGAGATTATCCAACAACAAAAAACACATTCAACATTGAAATGGCAAGACTTTGCGTGACCTTTTTGTGAAAATCTTCCAGTCCTCTCCACATTACCTCGCCTACATCGTGGGTCCCTTGATCCCTCAGAGTCCAGGGACTTATAATTTCCTAGCGCCCAGAGTCCCCAAGCAGCTCTGCAGCCAGTCTCACTGTGGTCAGATTTTTCTTTTTCTTTTTTTTTCTTTTCCTTTTTTTCCCCTCTCTTTCTTCTCCCTCTCTGCCCGCCACCTTTCTTTGTGGGCCAGCTGTTCTGCCAGCCATACCTTGGCATGGAGCACAGCTGGAGGGCGAGCCAGGATCACTTGTAACATTGGCAGGAGTGGCTCAGCTTGCCTGGTAGAGAGAGGTAGAGAGAGAGAGAGAGAGAGAGTTTTTCAAATCCATGGCCCAGACCACCCAAGAGGCCTTGTTTACATGTCAAGGTGTGTGTGTGTGTGTGTGTGTGTGTGTGTGTGTGTGTGTGTGTGTGTGTCCATCTATCCCTCTGCCAGCATGTGAAGGATTGGGGGGATATTCCTGGCACAGGAAGTTAGGTGTGTGTGTATGTGTGTGAATGATTGAGACATGGTATTCTTTATGGGGTTCTAGTTGGCCAAGGGATGCATTATCAATGTGAGATGGCTTTGCAGAGGAGAAAAACACACACACACACACACACACACACACACACACACACACACACACCTTAAAGGTCACTCCATCATTTCCCCTGCCAGTGATAGCTTGCCGCGTACCTCATGAAAGAAGCCCGATTGTGTCCCCCGTGCTCATTACAAAGTGCATTAATTACGCTGTCTGGGAACAACATACATTTAATTTTCTCCCCCTTGCCTCTGTCATCTGTGTCCTCCTCCCCCCAGACTTCCAGTCGTGTCTGATCTGCGTGGCTCGGAGGGTACCCATGAAGGAGAGGCCCATGCTGCCCACGCACGAGAGCTTCACCACGCGCCAGGACCTGCAAGGTACGAACCGTCCAATCACCTTTTTGCGGTTACGGTTGACTGGGATGATACAAAGAGTAGTCTCTCGCGTTGTGCTAATTGGATGAGTCGCCGTAAGCGGACTACGTTTCAAGGCGGCATACGTGTCACCCCCTCGTCCTTGTGGGAGGGATCGGACCAGCAACCCCCCCCCCCCCCCCCCCCCAATACAGTAGCCAGACGACGCTAACATTAACGCTACCACCGCCGCCATCCCTGCCCCCCTGTCAGCACGTTTAACAAGACGGTCTGGTGGATCGGTCTGCGGTGCCAGGCCCCTAACCCCCTCCCAGAGTCTACCCGCCAGTTGCTCATCACCAGTGCCCACGCCCGGCCGGGCCTATAAATCACCTGCCACTACCGTTCAATTAGCGGAGACATGATTATACGCTTGCTACCAAACCCTTGGGCTCCAACACACTCTGCCGGTGGTACCGCTGCCGTCCTGCCCCTCCCCCCACCCCGAGGCTCGCTCACTCGCTCTCTCTTTCGCTCTTGCTCTCTCACTTGCTTTTCCCATCTCTCTCTCTCTCTCTCTCGTGCTCTGTCTCTCTCTGTCTCTCGTTCTGTCGTCCTCTCTCTTGCTTTTACCATCGCGCTCTCTCTCTCTCTCCGTCGTTCTGTCAGTCTCGCGCTCTCTCTCTCTCTCGCTCTCCGTTCTGTTTTCCTGTTTACCTTGTTCGTTGTCTGTCATGTCTTCTCGATCTCTGTTCTTGTCTGTCTGTCTGTCTGTCTGTCTGTCTGTCTGTCTGTCTGTCTGTCTCTCTCTCTCTCTCTCTCTCTCTCTCTCTCTCTCTCTCTCTCTTGATCCCGCTCTCCCTCAGCTCTCTGTGAGGTAAAGTACCTGTCTGGCAGTTCAGACAGGTACTCTGTTCTCTTGGCCCCCATCACCTAGCGGCTTTGATTTGTGAGTCATGTCTGTGTGTGGCCGCAGCCCAAAGACACTCACTCACTCACTCACTCATTCACTCAGCCCCTCTGTCAGTCCTTGTCGGCGGCCATGTGTTCACGTTTCCCGGGATAAACAAATAAATGTTGGCTGCGGAAAGAAAAAAAATAACAAAATGCGTACGCCAAAGAAAGCTCAGTGTGGGGCCCACGGTGTGTACTTGACAGTCACGTTTCCTCTGCCACTGTCAATCACTCTAGCCCCCCGCACACACACACACACACACACACACACACACACACACACACACACACACACACACACACACACACACACACACACACACACACACACACACACACACACACACACACCTCTGTTTAGTTCTGCTGTGTGTGTTCCCCCCTGTTTCCCTAACCGTTTGTGTTCGTTCTGGTGCCTTGCACTTCCACTAATAAATAAATGTCATAAATCAATTATGCTCGTTCTGCCGGCGTTCCGGTTCCTGGAGCAGCTCTGCTCTACAGTGTCCAGTTGGGTGTTCTGTACGCACCTGGACACGCAGCACTCGGAATTTATAATTGTAACTGTTACTCCCATTTATATTTGTATTTGTATTCGTATTTGTATAACATCTGTCTTTTGTTGGTTACAATCAGCATTCATTTCTTGAAGTCAAATGTCTCTGCCGGTAGTCACGGGTGTTTATCGGCCCCAGCTCGGCACTCACGTTCGCAAATTCAAATGTGACGCGACCAGAAAAGAAACCCAGAAAGGCATAGTCTACCGGCAATAAAGAAAGGAGTCTATCGCCTTCTTTTTCAGCATGCATATCTGCGCTCATTCTGGTGGAGAAAGAGAATAAGTCAGTCCCACTTGAGATTGAAAGCATCAGCTCATTGACCAATGTGTCTGTGCCCGTGTCTGTGTGTGTGTGTGTGTCTGTCTGTGTGTGTGCAGGTAAGATCACGTCTCTAGACACCAGCCTGCTGCGTGCGTCCATGAAGCCCGGCTGGGAGGACCTGGTGCGTCGCTGCATCCAGAGGTTCCACCTGCAAAACGACGGGGAGATGTCCTTCGCCAAGAGACACCAACAGGAAGGTGAGTGCTGCTGCTGCTGGTACTGTTGCTGCTGGTACTGGTGCTGCTGGTACTGTTGCTGGAGAGAGACCGGCTCACTTGGGGGGGGGGGGGGGGGCAATTAGCACCTGTGGTATTTTTATTTGATTTGTGGTTGTTAATTTTGTATTTTTTTTCGACAAGAATTTCAACATAATAACGCCTTGGCTTATAGGGGTCATCATTTTGTATCCAGCAATCTCACTAGGTTTATATACATGCTTGATTCACTAAAATGCAAACATAAAATGGTTAAGATTGAAATGGAATACTGTACTTAATACACGGGGTGTGGAATATTCTGACGACCACAGGAAACGACTTGACACACCAGCTGCTGTGTTCAGAGGTTTCTTCTGTGGACAAAATGTCATCCATTGTCACACAAAATCTATAAACTGTCACCGTAGGAGGGCGGTTCAAGTGCTGGACTACTTACATTATTCATTGTGTGTGTGTGTGTGTGTGTGTGTGTGTGTGTGGTTCTGTTTTTTGTGTGTGTAGTGCTCCGTCACAGTCAGGCCTTCAGCCCTATCTACCGATTCTCCCTGTCGGACGGCACCATCGTGTCAGCCCACACCAAGAGCAAACTGGTGCGCTCGCCGGCCACGAACGAGCCCCAACTCTACATGTCCCTGCACATCCTCCAGAGGTACGGCTGGGGGAGGGGGGGGGGGGGGGGGGGGGGGGGGGGGGGGGGGGCAGGGAGGGAGGGAGGGTGACAGAGGGACGGAGAGAATTGGTGCCGGGCAATCTGTCGCTATTATATCAATATTGTGATTTGAGATCAGATGTGGTCTTAGATTAATCAAAATCGAATCAAATTGAGATACCGAAAGACCCCTAATGAGTGTGTGTGTGTGTGTGTGTGTGTGTGTGTGTGTGTGTGTGTGTGTGTGTGTGTGTGTGTGTGTGTGTGTGTGTGTGTGTGTGTGTGTGTGTGTGTGTGTGTGTGTGTGTGTGTGTGTGTGTGAGAGAATATGACGGAGAGATTGAGATGAGGGAAGCGAGACGAGGGGGATTAGGAGATATAAGACAGTAATAGTAGATGAACAAGCGTGAGCAGCATGAGGGTGTTGACAGGAGATGCTTATCAGGTATTTGGCTCTTGGCTCGAGGATGTCTGTCAATACACAGATTTAGAGCGTCCCAGTAGTCTGCCGGCACCTGTTCACGCAGCACCTTGCGGGACAGTGGTGTCATGCTTCAGCCGCGCGCAGTACAACAGTAAACAACATGGATAGCTTGGCTTCCAGCAGCACATGGAGACATATCAACAAAGCGCCTGTGCCTGCTTCATAGCATAAAGTACACCGGGGATAGACTGGGGCTGAGCTGTGTTGTGGTGTGTGTGACCCCACAGGGAGCAGACGGTGTGCGGGATGGGCCAGGACATGGGACCGGGGGGCCCGGCGCCGGGCATGGGCCCCAAACCCATGAACTCCTCGACGCCCGCCATGACGCCCCCCACCCCCGGCAGCGTGCCCGGCTCGGGGCCCCAGGGCCAGGACACCACCGTCAGCAGCAACAGCACGCCGTTCTCCCCGCCTGGCCCCGCCGGGCCCCGGGACCCGGCCGCCATGCAGGGCTACCGCTTCGGCTGCCCCCCGCCCCACAGCCACGCCGGGGGCATGCAGCCCCCGCAGCAGGGCGCCAACTGGATGAACAGCCCGTCCCGGGGGAGCCCCAGCCCGGCCGGCGGGCCCCACCCTCCTCAGCAGAACTCCATGCTGTCGCCCAGGCACCGGGGCAGCCCCGGGGGCGCCGGCAGCCCCCGCGTGGCCGGGGGCCTGCACTCGCCCTCCCCCGTGGGGATGTGCCCCGGCGGGCCTGGAGGAGGTGGCGGCCCCGCGGTTAGCGGCCACGCTAACAGCTACACCAGCAGCAGCCCGGTGGCTAGCGGGCACGCGGCTAGCGGGCATGCGGCTGGCAGCCACGCTAACAGCTACACCAGCAGCTCCCTGTCGGCCCTGCAGGCGCTCAGCGAGTGCCACGGAGTCAGCCACGGACACCCGCACGCTCACACCCTGGGCTCCCCCGACAGGAAGATGGGCTCCCCGGCCGGAGTCCCGCCGGGGTCGGGGGTCAACCCTCACATGATGTCAAAACTGGGCGAAGGCAGCGGGGGTCCTGGCGGTCCCGGGGAACCCTTCAGCGCCCACCCGGAGCTGGGCGGTCCGGGCCACGGCCAGGCGACGGCGGCGGCAGTGGCCTCGGCGACCCCAAGGAGGAGAGGGACGGGGGGCCCGGGGCGGCAGAGGGCGGCCACGACGCGCACGGCCGTCTCCATGACAACAAAGGGCCACACCAAGCTACTGCAGCTGCTCACCACCAAGTCGGAGCCCCTGGAGATGCCGCCCTCGCCCGGCGACGGCAAGGACCCAGCGGGCCCCGGGGGCCGGGGGGGCGCCGGCGGCCACGCGGCGGGGGGGACCACCCATGCCACCTCCCTGAAGGAGAAACACAAGATCCTGCATCAGCTGCTGCAGAACAGCACCTCGCCCGTGGACCTGGCCAAGCTGACGGCCGAGGCCACCGGCAAGGAGCCCGGGGAGCAGGGGGCGGGGGCCTCCGGTGCCGAGCTCACCCCCAAGCAGGAGCCGCTGAGCCCCAAGAAGAAGGACAACGCGCTGCTGAGGTACCTGCTGGACAAGGACGACACGGTGCTGAAGGACAAGTCCACCAAGCTGGAGCCCGGGGAGATCAAGGTGGAGGCGGGCAAACACCCGCTGGTGAAGACAGAGAAGCCCGACGCCGGATACGACCGCGCCGAGCAGGTTGGTTGATCACGCCGCTCTTGTGTTTTTGAGTAGGGGTGGGGGGGGCGGGGCTTTGGACTTTTTCTCTGTGTTGCGCTGGGTTGCCAGGTTATAATAGCCTCCTGTTGCTTTGCTATTTGCTGGCCATGATTTCCATCTTTTCGAGCTTTATCCATTTGCACTTAGTTACTTTGGTTTGGGTTTGGGGGTTCACGGGTTGCCATGTTCATCCCACGTTGTTGTGTGGAGTGTCAGCATCAGTCCGCCTGCCCTCCTCCTCCTCCTGTGTGGAACAAATGCTTCATGACATACGACAGGAAGTGTTTTAATATGCAGCCAGACCCCAAAGTTTGTTTCTCCAGTTGCTGCTCCAGTTGTGGTCCTTCTCCCTGTGTGCATGTGTGTGTGTGTCTGTGCGCGTGTGTGTGCGTGTGGAACCCAGAAAAACTTGCTGCACACACTTGCTCACACACACACATTTGCACACATTGCGGATTACGACACACACTTTTAATTGCAAATACACACCCAGCATCTGGCCTGATCTCCCTTCCTGGGTGCGGGCGGGCGACCCAGACTAGTAGGCGGGTGTTGGGTGGGTGGGTGGGTGGTGAGTGGACGGGGAGGGGTGGGGTGAGGGATGCCTTGCTTCTGCTCCAGCTTCAAACAACTGTGGCATTTGGACGCGGCCCCTGCGGTTCCTTGGCCATTTGATCCCGGCTGTGTTTGGCCCACAGCACCGGGGCCCTGGCACGGGGCGCTGGCCGGGCCCCTCCGGCGCTGGGGTGGATGCAGGAGAGTTTGGACGGCGTAGTGAGAGGGAGGGAGGGGGTGCTTGTGTGTGTGTGTATATGAGAGAGAGAGAGAGAGAGAGAGAGAGAGAGAGAGAGAGAGAGAGAGAGAGAGAGAGAGAGAGAGAGAGAGAGAGAGAGAGAGAGAGAGAGAGAGAGAGAGAGAGAGAGAGAGAGAGAGAGAGAGAGAGAGAGAGAGAGAGAGAGAGAGAGAGAGAGAGAGAGAGAGAGAGCAAAGGCAGCTAAGGAGAGCAACGTCTTGCTGGAGAATGGAAGCGGCTGTTGTTGGTGTAACCCAATATCTCCACGCAACCGGGCAGCAGCTAGCCAGCCAGCCAGCCAGGGTCTGTACTAGTTGTGGGTCTGCAGTCTCTCACTGGCTTTTCTGCTTTCACTCTCATTTCCTTGGAAACAGTGCCGTTCGCCCTAGCCCTAAGTCGTGCACGTGTGTGTGTGTGTGGTGTGTGTGCGCGCGTCTGTGCACTGTGTGTGTGTGTGTGCACTGTGTGTGTTTGCACGTGTGTGTGTACTGTGTGTGTGTGTGCATGCATCTACAGCTCTAAGAAGTAATAGTATTTGTAATGGAGGAGGCGGGGTAGATAATGAGAGATGCAGATGAAATGAGTCAAGGTGGGGGGGGCAGGGGGGGGAGAGAGGGAGAGAGAGGGAGGGAGGGGGGGGGAGGTGTAGATTCCCTCCCCAGCAGGAGAAGCCAGCCTTGGCAGGCAAAGTGAAAATGATGAGCCATATGCTCCTGAATGTGCCCTCCGCTGCCATGGAGATAGTGGAGTCGGGAAGAGAGGGGGGAAGAGGAGAGAGGGAGGGGCGGGAGGGGGTGAGGGAGGGAGAGCACTTGGATCACAAATGCTTTTAAAAGAACGGTTGCGGTTACATATTTCAGAGCTCGCCCGGCCGCGGCGCGCAGAATACAAAATGCACGGTGGCGCTCCGTGCGGGAGGATGAGGAGGATAACAGAATTATTGCGGAGTCACGGAAATGCGTGCGTTTCCCTGGAGACGGGTCCGGTGTGTGTTTGCCGGTGTGCAGTCGGCCAGCCGCACGTTCGGTCCTCACACTGGGGTTTAGATGTATAATAATAATAATAAAGTAAATATAAAGGCTTTCTTGTTCCCTCCCAGCATGAGTGGTGGTCTGTAAACATAGCCAGCAACGCGGATGATCATGTAAACGTAAGGGATACAAATCAGTGGATATCACTCGGTAGGGTTCGGTACAATTTTAAATATTAATGTCTCGTCGTCGTCATCACCGACAAAAAGTTGTAGTTCCAGGAGCATGTGGCGTTGGTAGTGTGAGCCACCCCCCCGACTGCGATGCATTCATCGGCCACGTACGATGGAGTGTATTAATTTTCACCGGCACAAGGTCGGATGCGTCAGCTAGCCACATCCTCGCCGCTAACCGATCAAGCAAGTACCTTAGTGGATGCCCAGGGTTTCTCCTTTTCGCCGTTTTGCATTTCCTCCTTCATGCACCACCACCTGCTACTTGTCCCATTCGCACCCCTGGCCCTTCCTGCTAAACACCACCCCCCCCCCCCCACCACCAGGCCACTATGCACCACCCTACTCTCCCTGTCATGTTTGTACGTTCGGGTTCTAGAATAATTGATGGGCGGTTGGCGCAAGAGCTACATGAGAAGCAGGAGATGAGTGCGTGGGATTCTCATCCTCCAGTAGGGCCTGGGACCTGATGACAGTCAGCCGCCATTAACTCTTTACGTGGATGTGTGTGGTGTGTGTGTGTGTGTGTGTGTGTGTGTGTGTGTGTGTGTGTGTGTGTGTGTGTGTGTGTGTGTGTGTGTGTGTGTGTGTGTGTTAGATGGGGGGGGAGGGGGGAAATCAGCAGCTCAAACAAGGGCCGCTGTCAGTTGACACGGCGTGAAATTTAGTTAACAAACACACAGCGTCACTACAGTAATCCGGTTGTCGAGGAGATGGCGTTGTCGGAGTCTATTTCTGGCCCCGCAATTGGTCAACGTGATTCTTCTCGGCGGAAAAGAGCAGTTGTGTTTTTCTCTGTATGTGTTTCTGCCTCTCGCTCTCTCACTCTCGCGCTCTCTCTCTCTCTCTGTCTGTGTGTGTGTGTGTGTGTGTGTGTCCTTATCTCGATCTCCTTTGTTTTTCTCTCTGTCTGTTATCTCTCGGCTGAGTGACACTAGACTGAGTCACTGGCATCATGGGTCCGTTTATTATCAAAGAAAGTCCACGTTGACTGACATTTTATTTTTCCTCCTTAAGAATTGCATTTTATTATTATTATTATTATCATCATTATTGTTGTTTTGTTTGTCTCCTTCTATTAACTTAACCCCTGCATGTGAAAGTGAGTCTGCCAGCTTGGGAGAGAGAGAGGGGGGGAGAGAGAGAAAGAGAAGGGGGGAGAGAGAGAGAGAGAGAGAGAGAGAGAGGGGGGGGGGGGGGGAGGAGAGAGAGCAAGCAGATGAGAGGAGAAAATGGGAGGAGAGAAATGAGAGTGGAGAAGGCAGCAACCTGAGAGCATACAGGAGCATTACATCATTCCTGACCTCATTAGGGCTTCGCTCGCCCTCCCCCCCACCTCCCCCCCTCTCTCTCTCTCTCTTTATCTCTCTTCCATTCTGTGTCTTTTCTCTTACTACCCCTCCTCCTCCTCCTCTTTGCTCTCTTACACCACTTTTTTTCTCCTCCTTTCTCTCTATCTTTCTCATTGTCTTTCTCTGTTTCCCCTCACACCCCCCCCCCGCCCATGACTGCTTCTATAGAGCCCTACTGCATGCCTCTATTGGTGTGTTTACATACATGTGTGTGTGTGTGTGCGCTACACGATCTTTACTCTTAATGTGTCAGCCATTTTCTGTGTCTGGCCCATTCCTTATACAGTAATTACACCCTTATTTGTGTGTGTGCGTGTGTGTGTGTACGTGCGCACGAGAGGTAGCTTGTGTGCACGAGGGAGGGAGGGAGTGAGCGTGAGTCGGACTCAGTATGTGTCGTGCACACGTGCGTGTACGTGTTGGACAGCGTGTGTGTGTGTGTGTGTGTGTGTGTGTGTGTGTTTTCTCGGTGAGTGAGCAGGCTTTACTGTACAGCGGAGTCGTGCCAAGGATCCCGGGTGCTCTGCCACCTGCTGGCCGCTCACAGGCAGTACAACTTATTTACCTTAAGTCCCTCAGCCCACCCACCTCTCTCTCTCTGTGTCTCTCTCTCTCTCTCTCTCTCTCTGCTCCCCCACCCCTTTCCCTGAAGCGCTGCGATCACTAAAATCAATGCTGCCGTCTCAGCAGTGGATAGGCCATTATTTGCATTGGGGTTCCGTTCACGCAACGAACGAACGAACGCAGACCTGGCAACGATATACTGAACAGTGCAGTGAAGACACAGACTCCATTAGCGCAACGCACCGCAACAATAATGTATACATGCGTGTGTATATGGACAGAGCCCCAGATAAACAACGCTATCCCAAGCAGCGAAGGTTTATAGCGTCACTGCTGCTAGCTGCTAACGCTATACTAGTGGTGGGTGGTGGGGGGTGTAACATAGCCATCATGTATTTTGTTTCCGTTGCATATCTATGGTGGAAACACTGCAAGTAAAATGGCCCCCAGGTATAACCCTACCCCATACCCCAACCCCAAGGCTTCGCAGTCATGACAAACAGTTGGCAATGGCGTCTTGCTTTGGTGTGTGTGTGTGTGTGTGTGCGTGCAGGCAGTGTGTGTGTGAGAATACAACCTTGGCCTGGGTTGCTCTCTCCCAGCAGCATGGTTTGTTTACATTGTGGGGGGTGGGAGAGTGTGACTGAATGCCCCACAAACTTTGGCACCATGTCGCCCCGTCCCCGTCCCGCCGTCCCCCACTGTCCCCCTCTTGTGGCACCGCCCTCTCGTGTCACACACACACTCGATACCGATAACATGCAATCCGCACACCGGGCGCACGTACAGTATGTTCGCCACCACGCCTCCACCAACAAACACTCTAATCGGCGATTCGCAAATGGAGGCAAAAGAAAGTTGTTACGTCCCTTCTGATAAACTGATTTGAGTGTACACACACACACACACACACACACACACACAGGAGGTGGAGTGTGTGTGTGTGTGTGTGTGTGTGTGTGTGTGTGTGTGTGTGTGTGTGTGTGTGTGTGTGTGCGGGCGCGGGTGTGCGTCGCGTGGGCCGATAAGCCACTGGCGACCGACGAGGGGTGGCAGCCGTGGTTTGATAAAGCTAAGTCAATGTGAAGTGTGGCCTAGATTCCTGCCTGGAGAAGTGGTCCAGTTCGGGCTGGGGGGGGGGGGGGGCAAGCTAGCTAGCTAGTGTTGTCGTCATTATCATTAGCGAGCTAAACCTGCTGCGTGGCTGGCGCTATCGAACCCCCTGTGTGTGTGTGTGTGTGTGTGTGTGTGTGTGTGTGTGTGTGTGTGTGTGTGTGAACCCTGTTTATTAATATGTACATGTTGTTGTGTATGTTGGTTTGCTTTTTACTGCTGTGGAGGCGGTGCTTGCTTTGTTTCTGCATGGATTGGCTCGTTCTCCAGTGGGTTGTTGTTAAACTGTGACCTATTTATGATCACACTGACCAGTCTGTCATTTTGTCACCCTTCCTCCTCCCCTCTCGCTCTCCGCTCTCTCTCGCTCTCTCTCGCTCTCCTTCTCTCGCTCTCCTTCTCTCGCTGTTTCTCACTCAATCTTTGTATTTTTCTCTCTCCCCATTAATTGCTATGGTTCTTTTCTTCCCGTCTTCCTCTCTCTCTCAATCCTGCTCTCTATTCCCCTCTTCCTCCTCTCCTCAATCTCTGTCTGCATCTGCCTATTCCTCTTCCTCTTCCTCTCCTTCTCCTTTCCCCCCTCTCCCTCCCTCCCTCCGCACTGTGGCAATGGCGGCGGTGTTGTCCAGTCCTCGGAGCTGGAAGACATCCTGAACGACCTGCAGAACGCCCAGCCCCAGCTGTTCGTCGAGCAGCGGCCTGTGTCGCTGCCCAGCACCATGGACAAGCACAACATCATCAATGACATCCTGCAGATGTCCGAGGGCAGCAACCCCGCCATGGTTTCCCAGCAGCAGCAGCAGCAGCAGCAGCAGCAGCAGCAGCAGCAGCCACCACTGCCACCACCGCCGCCGCAGCAGCAGCAGGGTCGGCCTATGGGACCGGGCATGGGTCCAGGCAGTGAGTCCCTCCCATCACCACCAGCACCACCACAGATAACACAAGCATCATCACACAAGTGATCCCTCCTTGTCGAGCCTCGAGCACGGCATTAAAGGACTCCTATTATACCACCAGGTGTGAGCGTGATTAGCCATTCCAATCGGTTTTAAAAAAAATGTTTTGACATCACAAGTGGGAATGTCCACCCAGATGTATGGTGTGGTGGATAGATCAGCCTACCAGTTGCTGCTCCAGTCCACTGGGTAGGCTGATCTATCCAGCTTACTTCGAGGTGGACACTCCCACTTGTGATGTCAAAAACCAGAGATGACACCGGTTTTTGAAACCGCTTGGAGTGGCTAAATACGCTCCTGGGATATGGGCTTTGATTCTCTCTGGGGCTGCCCGCACTACGAATGTACGCACACGTTCACGCGGTATTGTAAGACGCTTTGGATAAACAAGGGCCATACGCCACGCAACATGTATCACAAGCACCTAACCTCACCCGGTACCTGCTTCTCAATACCCTGCACCTCTTTGTCCCAAATGTCTGCAGAAAATAGTGAAAATATGGATATATTACGGAGCACATGGCGCACACACACACACACACACACACACACCGCTGTGTAAATTTCCTTTCTCCTAGATGGTGTTATATGCGAGCATACATGAGTACTTATGAGTCTTCTGAAGAGGGGGCATTCTCTGCAGCCGTTTAGTCACTCACTTGTATTGTGCCAGAGGAACCCATTAAACAAATGACCGTACAATGAGGACATTTATGACAAGATGATTTGACTCCTAAAGATTTACCAGCCCAAAACTACCTTTATGACTATATTATGCCGAGCTTCATAACCTTAGTCAAACCTCGGGGGGTAATATTACCCAATTAATATATTATTGGCATATGCATTATTAATATTGTTGTCTTGTAATGATATTACATCATTAATGTCACCTCAACTACTCCAGTCACTCTAATAGGTTCCTTCTCTCTACAGATTTTGGCGGGGTCCGGCCCAGCCAGCCCGGTCGGGGACCCCCCATGAGGAGCGTGTCCCTGGACATGTCCATGTCCCCCCAGAATCCCTCTCTCCAGTACCCCCTGAGGGCCACCAGCCCCTACACCCTCATACAGCAGCAGCAGCAGCAAGGCATGATGGGAAACCACGGCATGATGGCCAACCAGGCGGGCATGGTGAACGCAGGTGGGTGCTGTGGCGCGTGACGCTTCGATATTGTAACTTGACTTCCAGAGTGGTGTTCCAACAAGATGCCGGTGCCTGCTTATGATGATGTTGTTGTTGTTGTTGTTGTTTGTGTTATTTTAAGCACAACTTTTTTCTTTTAAGATAATTAGTTTTTCTAGCTGTTGTCGATAAATCCTACTGAAGGGAGCGTAATTTTGTATTCTGTCGGTAAATGGAGATTGATTACATTTGATATTGGATTGATATTTCCATGGTTTTACTTTCCTCATAACTATGGTGCGTCAGTCGAGCTCTGTCACCGTCAAGACCTGCAAATCTCCAAATCAAACTGTGGAAAGGAAACTTTGTCTTCACATGTGGTTATCCTGCGTGTGTGTGTTTTGAATATTTCCCCCTCTCACAAATTCTCACGTGCACACACACATTCTCTCCCCTCTTGTGTCGCGTCAAACGAGGCACAGTGACTCACTTCCTGTTACCGGAAGAGAGGGGGTGGGGGGGGCGGGGCAGCAGCACCCACACTGGCAACACACTTCCTTCACACTAAGCCATGCAACCTGCCTTCAACCTCTCGGTCTCGCTCTCTCTCGCTCTCTCTCCCCCCCCCCCCCCTCCCCCCCCCCTCGATTTTGAGCCGCTTATGCTTGACAATCACAGTCAAGCATAAGCGCGGTGTCATGACAGTGGTGATCAACTCGTTAAGCCAACCCAGCTTGTCCCAATCGAGCTATGAATGGGCGTGTTCACGTAAAAAGGGGCGGGGTTGACAACGCACATGACCAATCGCAAACATGGACGGGAGTCTGCCAAAGCCGCATATTTTACCCTCAAGATGGCCAAACTATTATGCTAAACAAATATGAAGAATGTAAAAAATATAATCCAGGCTAAAAGCAAATCTGGGGCTGCTGCCAAAGTCGGAACGGAAAGCTGGCAAAAAAATAGCCGACTGTGTGACTGTGCGTAATTAAGTTTATAGCATTATCAATATCACTGCCCCATCATTAAGGCACCCGCCAGATCTGACTATAATTACAATTGTGTACTCCGTTATATTTATGTGTTGCGTCTCTATGTGGTGCATTCTTATGGCGTGTATTTTTGCCAATTTTAGCCTTATTCTTTCAACTGCAATCCCAGCAGTGTTGAGCAGTCCTGGGAGCAAATAAAGAACAAATATGAAGACATAATTCAAAACAGTGATTCTTTGACGTGTCGCTCTCTGGCAAATATAAGCCATTCGCAGGCAAATATGAGACATTCCCTCTGTTGAGAGATGAGTTCTTTCACTTGGATACTCTTTCACTTGGATACGCTTCACTCTCTTAAAAACTTTCAGCCTTCATAAGAGACCCTCTCCACCAGGTCTTCTAGGACTGGTCATGTGTCATTTACCAAGAGGACTGATTGGTCAGTAGGCGTTCATTTTGAAACAGAAACATAACGTCTGCTCCGGAGCAGGTCGGCCAAAAATGTACACATCGTCATGGCACAGAAAACCCCCAGGGTCAAACCTGAAGCGACCTTGCTAACCCCAAATCCTGCTTCGTAGTACAGGCCTGTTGTTGTCGTTGTTGTCGTCTTCGTCATTGTTTACTTCCATAAAAACATCCGGCTCCTCCCCATCCATCCATCCAGGGCTCATCGGGCCCGGCGGCCCTCGGCCCGGCATGCAGCAACCAGAGGGCTGGATCGGGTCGGCGTCGGCCCCGCCCCCCGGGGCCACAGGCCCCCCCGGGCAGCAGGGGGGCCCCATGCAGGGTCGCATGGGACCCAACACGGCCCCCATGAGACCCAACAGCCAGCCAGGGCCCCGGCAGATGCACCAGTCCACCATGATGGCCAACGGTGAGCACACACACAGCAACTAACCGGTATTCCCTGGAAGAGAGAGACGTGGGCTGGAAGTAATTTAGGATGTGGAAGAGAGGGGGAGGAAAGAACAAGCAGAGCCCCTTTCGCGAGATAACAAGATCTATGATCAGATCTATGCTACAACTGAGGCTTAACTTTATTATTAGTATTGTTATTATTTATTGGCAACGCAAACCGCTAACCGCTACAGCGGGAAAAACGACAACCGGTCGAAAGCGTTTAGAGTCATTGCCTCGAAGCTGGCTCCGTCCGGACGACCCCCCCCTCGGCCAAAAGAAGCTAGAGAACCAAAACATCTCGGATCTCTGGCTCACCCGTCTCTGGCCATGTCAGCTTCACTCTGCCTCACACACACATACACCGCTACACAACACGCACACGGAAATCCTAACACCCGAGTGGCTAGCGCTCCAACGTCAACACACAAAGAACATCCAACTCAAGACCGTTTCCAATCGGTTGAGGGGTTCATCTTCCAGTCCCCTTCTGTGTCTCTCTAACCTCGTCTCACCCCCACCCTCTCCCTCCCCTCCGCCCAGCTCAACCAGGTATGGACGGGATCGGCATGGCGGGCCACCAGTTCTCCCAGCAGCAGGCGCCGCCCAATCAGACGGCCCCGTGGCCCGACAGCATGATGCCCATCGACCAGACGGCGTTCGTCAACCAGAACAGGTACCGCATCCCACCCCACCCCGACCCTTAACCTCACCAGGAAACAAACACACCAACCAACAAACAAACAAACAAACGTTACCCCGTTGGATTTAGACCTAAACTGGATATTACCATGGATGTTGCATTGATGTTGTTCACCGGTTGCTGTGGCGATCGTGGCTCGTGTTTTGTTTTGCCGATTGGAGCCGTTTTTGTGTTATTTTCACGTTGTCATGCGCTGTCCGGGGTATTTTCAATCCAACGTTCTAATTTAATATTGTGATCATGATTTAATATCATGAATGGGATTACCGTGAATTCATCTCGCTGGTCCCCTAGACTTGCCCACCCCACCCTGACTCATCTCTATTCTCGTCTCTCATCCACAATCCCTTCTCAAGCACGCCAGTGTATTTAAACATGTAAACAACATACTTAAGCCATCACTGTGACTTTTGCCACGATGCGGCAGTACCTACCCATGTTCTCAACCGCGTGACACCGTTTTTTTCATCTTGCATTGTTTGTGTCTCGGTTCTCCCCCCTCCCCCCGGCTCCTCCACCCTTACCCCCCCCCCGTACCCCCCAGATCGGTGTACCCGACCCCCCAAGACGAGCTGCTGTGTGGCGGGGGCCCCGGGGCTGGCGACGGGGGCGTGACGGACGAGGGCGCCCTGCTGTCCCAGCTGTACACCGTGCTGAAGGACTTCGACGGGCTGGAGGAGATCGACCGCGCCCTGGGCATCCCCGCTCTGGTAGGCCAGGTGAGACCCACCAAAACCCTTCCTTAAGCATGTACAGAGAATAAACCTCGGCACATATATGGAATATACCTTCGCAATTGTATAGAATATACCTTGGCGCCTGTATAGAATATACCTTTGCACGTATATAGAATACACCTTAGCACCTATATAGAATATACCTTAGCACGTATATAGAATATACCTCAGCATGCATATAGAATATAGCTTATTACATATGTAGAATATACCTTAGAACATATATATAATATACCTTAGCACGTATATGGAATACACCATAGCATGTTCACGTATAAAGAATATACCTTAGCACCTATATAGAATATACCTTAGGACCTATATAGAATATACCTTAGCATGTATATAGAATATACCTTAGCACCTATATAGAATATACCTTAGCACCTATATAGAATATACCTTAGCACCTATATAGAATATACCTCAGAATGTTTATAGAATATACCTTAGCATGTTTATATGAACTAACTAACTTACCATACAGTCTTACCATGTACCTTATGTACCTTCCCATGTACAGCATGTGTACTTAATCACCATGTGTATATAAATATAATTCAACATGTGTATACATTCACCGTGTCTACGATTTCCTTCATGTCCATGTCGATGGGACATACAAATGGATCCACTGGTGTGTCTAAATTGTATGTGTCAAATTGAGAACACCATCTAAAAGTTTGAGTTGAAGGCTCTAGCTGGCTCTAGCTAGCTCCTACCTTCTTCTTTTTAGCGTGCAGCAGAACAGGCAGGGTGGATTGCGCAAGCTGCTCTTGGGTTAGCCCGCTGCGGGAGGACGGGGAGGCGGAGGGGGCTTGGCTGCTATTTGCATCATGCATGTTTTACATTTACATTTGTGATCCTGTCGCACATTCAGCGGATTAAAAAGCTGCTTTGCCGATCCGGTTCTACTGGATGGTCTGCCACGTATAGATAAACATGTCCTTAAACGTACACACGCTCAGGGAACAGCCGTACTTCTGTATCGCATACCAGTCCAAACACGTGTCTGACATACCTTGTGTGTGTGTGTGTGTGTGTGTGTCTCCCCCCTATAAGGTCATATACAGTAGGTAGGTACATAGTGAGAGTCTATGAGCTGCATGGACACAGCATAGCACGCATGTACTAGAATGCACCCGCACCTGGTTGGGCGCGCTGGCTCGGAGAGGTAGGTTCACGTTTGACACGCTGCTCATCTGGCTCATCATTGGTTGGCGATTCTGTTTTGCGAGAAACAAAGGAAATAAATAAAGAAAGAAAAAAGGTTGTCATCATCACATGGCAGCGCCTGCCTATTGAATGCCAGGTAGCAGGTAGGCACGGTGTCTCTGGCCTGGCTCGGAGAGGTAGGTTCACGTTTGACACGCTGCTCATCTGGCTCATCATTGGTTGGCGATTCTGTTTTGCGAGAAACAAAGGAAATAAATAAAGAAAGAAAAAAGGTTGTCATCATCACATGGCAGCGCCTGCCTATTGAATGCCAGGTAGCAGGTAGGCACAAGGTGTCTACCTGCTCCTTAAGGACCTGCATCGTAAAAACATAACTAGTCCAGGAGTAAATACACTGCATGGCCAGCAGGTGGCGCATGGATTCATCCGTGGCCCGGGCCATTTCTCATATCCTATGGATCCCTCTGCCAAAATGTCAAGCCCAGGGCTAATTACACAACTCCCGTGTACGTGCACAATCACATCTCTATTGATCAGAGCCCCCACCCCCCACCACACACCCCCTTCAGCTGAGTGGGGGCATCACAGAGCAAGTACACAGAGGATCAATAGACAACATCGCTTCCAGCTGTGCACAGTGTGTGTGTGTGTGTGTGTGTGTGTGTGTGTGTGTGTGTGTGTGTGTGTGTGTGTGTGTGTGTGTGTGTGTGTGTGTGTGTGTGTGTGTGTGTGTGTGTGTGTGTGTGTGTGTGTGTGTAGGTGGGGGGGCACCTGCTGGGACTGCAGCCGGTGCTGGAGCTGCAGACGCAGGGTGTTGGGCTGGTTGGGGATCCCGCCGGTGGGCCTGAGGCCGGGCCGGGTCTGCATCCGCAGCATGGGGTAGCCGGGCCGCGGGCCCATCTGCCCCGCCATGCCGTGGAAAGAGGCGGGGTCCTGCATGGCCACCGCCCCCACGTATCCCCGCTGGGCCATGTGGGCGGGCGGCGGCGGGGCGAACTGCTGGCCGTACATGGGGGGCTTCTGCGGCTCCAGCAGCATGGAGGAGGGGTCCTGCTGCTGCTGCTGTTGCTGGGAGAACTGGTCCTGGTCCACCACCTGGCCCTGGAGGGGGGGGGGGAAACAGACACACACACACCACAACACACAAAAGGAGATACAGGAAAAGACACCGGGGGGGGTGATTCTACTTGTATTATCTATTTGTGAACATCCCCACACAACAAAAATGCCTGTTTCTGCATTTAGTGTTTTGGATCTGGGACCAAGGCAATTTGATGTATGCATGTCATGTTTGTATGTGTATATAGTTTGTATGTAATATATATATGTAGTATATATATTATGGCAGCCAGGAGTCCATCACAAACTTCCCCCCTTTTGGAACAGTGAAGTAAAGTGTATTTGATTTGATTTAATTAAGTTATAGTACGGCCGGGCAATAATTCAACATTATTGTTTTGATCTTTGAATGGTCTTTTATGCCCTTAATTTGATGAAATATGAGGTTTAAAATGTCTGAGGGGAAGGGGAATCTGTCCGCTGTTCGACTGTATTGTGATGTTTTTATCATAATCATGTAAAATGTAAAATGACGCCTGTGTTTCTGGCGGTGACCACCAGGGGACCATCAACGCCCAGATGCTGGCCCAGCGGCAGCGGGAGCTCCTCACCAACCACCTGCGTCAGCGGCAGGTGCAGCAGGCGCAGCAGGCGCAGCAGCAGCAGCAGCAGCAACGCAGCATCACCATGCGTGCCCAGGGCCTCAACCTGCCCCACAACATGGCCGCCGCCAACGCTGCGGTGGCGGCGGCGGGGGGCGCCAGCGGCAACGGCGGCGGTGGCATGGGTAACGCCCGGATCCCCCAGGGCAACCCCCAGCAGTTCCCCTACCCGCCCAGCTACGGTACCGGTACAGGCCTGGCCTCTCCGCCCCCCTCCACCAGCCCCTTCTCCTCCCCTCTCTCGCCCGGCCTGCCCCCTCTCCCCCCCAACCCCCAGCTACACCTGCATGGCTCCTCCTCCTCCTCCTCCTCCTCCTCCTCCCAGATGATGATGGGAAACTCAAACATGATGGGTGGTGGACAGTACGGGGCAGTACTCAGCCCCCAAATGCAGCACAGTGCCTTTCAGTTCCCCAACTCAGGTACTGCCCTCCCCCACTACCCCACACCCCCCCCTCCTCCTCCCTCTCCCCCATGCCCACCAAACCCCCACCCCCTCCCCACTGTGTGTGCGTGCGTGCGTGCGTGTGTGTGTGTGTGTGTGTGTTGCTCTTGTCAGCTTTGTCTGTCGCTAGTCACAGACACACAATCAGCATCGTGTACAGTTGTGTATTTTCTAGAAGTTTAGCCTCATCTGGCTTGCAACCCTGCACATTATACAAGACATGTTTGCACCTCCCTGATTCGTATCAGATATCGACCGGTAGATAGCTGTCAATCCATTAAATCGAACCAATGAATCGATCGATGCTCTTCAATGTGGAGATCGATCTTCCGGTCTTCGATTGACTTCTGTCATTCCGCCACTAGAGGGCGCCAGGGTTGCGCGCACGACACCACCTCAAGTGTGTTGGAGTGTTTGCCCACTGAGTCTGTCTCCGTCTGTCTCTCCGCCTGTCTCTCCGCCTGTCTCTCCGCCTGTCTCTCCGTCTGTCCGTCTATCTGTCTGTCTGTCTCTCTGCCTCCGTGTACCTGCTCCTGCCCCATGGAGGGGATGCCGGGCGAGGGTCCCGAGGCGTTCATCTGGCCGCCCATCTGGCCCATACTGCTGGTGGGGCCCAGGTTGGTCGCCATGGAGACGCCGCCCAGGCCCATGCCGCTGCCGTTGTACATGTTGCCATTGCTCTGCTGGCTGAACTGTGGCGAGGCCTGCTGCTGCTGCGGCTGCTGCTGCTGAGGCTGAGACTGCTGCTGCGGAGGCTGCGGCTGCTGCGGCTGCTGCTGGGAGAACATGCTGGGAGGGAGAGAGAGAGACATTGAGACACAGAGAGGGAGGCATACAGAGAGATAGAGAGAGAGACATTGAGACACAGAGAGGGGGGCATATAGAGCGAGAGAGACATTGGACACAGAAAGGGGAGACATACAGAGATAGAGCGAGAGGGAGAGAGAACATTGTGACACAAATAGAAGAGATAGAGACATACAAGGTGGAGAGAGACATACAGAGAGAGGGACACATCGAGAGACATACAAGGAGAGATAAAGAGACATACAGTCAGAGAGAGAAATACCATGAGAGAGAGAGAGACAAGGAGAGATGAGAGAGATGAGAGAGATAGAGAGATAGAGAGAGAGAGATAGAGAGATAGAGAGAGAGAGAGACAGAGACAGACAGACATTAAGTCTCTCAGCTCACCTGTTGGCAGCCATGTTGCCCTGGGGCCAGCCGTTCATGTCGGGGGAGCCCTGGAAGCCAGCGCCGGCCTGGGCCTGCTGCATCATGGGAGACTGGGCATGGCTCATGCGGGGCGAGAGCATGGGGCTCTGGGGCGTGCCGGGACCGCCGAAGCCCCCGTCCGCCTGTTGGCTCATACCTGCGGCAAACGCAGGCAAAACAAACGCACCCCGTTTATGGTATTCTGTCTGTGGCACAGCGTGGTCACATGCATGCAGACCATCACAGTCAATAAATGATTGACAGAGATAATATCAATACAATATCAAACAATACACGCAGGCATACACATACACCCCACTCATGTAGACATGCCACGGGCGGGAACACGCTAGCAGTGTGTGTGTGTGTGTGTGTGTGTGTGTGTGTGTGTGTGTGTGTGTGTGTGTGTGTGTGTGTGTGTGTGTGTGTGTGAGACAAGACAGGCGGCGCAAGCGAACGATGACCAAGGGTCCTGGGGTTTAGTTGGACCGGACTACCCCCCAATCCTTGGGTTTGTTAGTATGAGGTGAGGGGTGGGGAGGGGGGGGTAGCGAGAGAGACAGAGAGAGGGGATGAGAGAGAGCGAGAGAGTGGATGAGAGAGAGAGAGAGAGAGAGAATGAGAGAGAGAGAGAGAGAGAGGGGGGGGTGGGGTTAGGTGTTGTTAGTATCGGCAAGCAACGACGGAGGAGTGTGTCTACATGCGTGTTAACTTTGGTGAGCAGACAGGGAGACTACAAGATAGAGAGAGGGGGAGAGAGAGAGAGAGAGAGAGAGAGAGAGAGACATGAGGTGCCAGTGGGCGACGGGGACCTCTAGTGGCGTCTATCGGTACCGGCTGTTGCTGCTGCTGTTGTGTGTGTGTGTGTGTGTGTGTGTGTGTGTGTGTGGCCGGGCTGATCTCTATCAGATTAGTTGACTGTGGGATCAATCAGAACACATGGCTAGCCGACCCAGCAGGACGGTATTATGGCACCGCGCTATCCGATTATCCCCCGATTACACACCCTGATGTCGGACCGTTGGGGGGGGGGGGGGGGGGGGGGGTTAGCGCCACCCCCCACGAGAACCATGTGGTGATGTGACCCAAAACCCATTTAAGTTGTCATGGTGGCGCACAGCACTCAGTGGGCAAACACTCCAACACACTTGAGGTGGTGTCGTGCGCGCAACCCTGGCGCCCTCTAGTGGCGGAATGACAGAAGTCAATCGAAGACCGGAAGATCGATCTTCACATTGAAGAGCATCGATCGATTCATTGGTTCGATTTAATGGATTGACAGCTATCTACCGGTCGATATCTGATACGAATCAGGGAGGTGCAAACATGTCTTGTATAATGTGCAGGGTTGCAAGCCAGATGAGGCTAAACTTCTAGAAAATACACAACTGTACACGATGCTGATTGTGTGTCTGTGACTAGCGACAGACAAAGCTGACAAGAGCAAACACACACACACACACACACACACACACACACACACGCACACACACGCACGCACAGTGGGGAGGGGGGGGGGGTGTGGTGGGCATTGGGGGAGAGGGAGGAGGAGGGGGGGGGTGTGGGGTAGTGGGGGAGGGCAGTACCTGAGTTGGGGAACTGAAAGGCACTGTGCTGCATTTGGGGGCTGAGTACTGCCCCGTACTGTCCACCACCCATCATGTTTGAGTTTCCCATCATCATCTGGGAGGAGGAGGAGGAGGAGGAGGAGGAGGAGCCATGCAGGTGTAGCTGGGGGTTGGGGGGGAGAGGGGGCAGGCCGGGCGAGAGAGGGGAGGAGAAGGGGCTGGTGGAGGGGGGCGGAGAGGCCAGGCCTGTACCGGTACCGTAGCTGGGCGGGTAGGGGAACTGCTGGGGGTTGCCCTGGGGGATCCGGGCGTTACCCATGCCACCGCCGCCGTTGCCGCTGGCGCCCCCCGCCGCCGCCACCGCAGCGTTGGCGGCGGCCATGTTGTGGGGCAGGTTGAGGCCCTGGGCACGCATGGTGATGCTGCGTTGCTGCTGCTGCTGCTGCTGCGCCTGCTGCGCCTGCTGCACCTGCCGCTGACGCAGGTGGTTGGTGAGGAGCTCCCGCTGCCGCTGGGCCAGCATCTGGGCGTTGATGGTCCCCTGGTGGTCACCGCCAGAAACACAGGCGTCATTTTACATTTTACATGATTATGATAAAAACATCACAATACAGTCGAACAGCGGACAGATTCCCCTTCCCCTCAGACATTTTTAAACCTCATATTTCATCAAATTAAGGGCATAAAAGACCATTCAAAGATCAAAACGATAATGTTGAATTATTGCCCGGCCGTACTATAACTTAATTAAATCAAATCAAATACACTTTACTTCACTGTTCCAAAAGGGGGGAAGTTTGTGATGGACTCCTGGCTGCCATAATATATATACTACATATATATATTACATACAAACTATATACACATACAAACATGACATGCATACATCAAATTGCCTTGGTCCCAGATCCAAAACACTAAATGCAGAAACAGGCATGACCATAGGCTTTTTGTTGTGTGGGGATGTTCACAAATAGATAATACAAGTAGAATCACCCCCCCCCCCCCCCCCCCTCATCAGTCAATCAAATCAATCAGTCTATGAGCTGCATGGACACAGCATAGCACGCGTGTACTAGAATGCACCCGCACCTGGTTGGGCGCGCTGGCTCGGAGAGGTAGGTTCACGTTTGACACGCTGCTCATCTGGCTCATCATTGGTTGGCGATTCTGTTTTGCGAGAAACAAAGGAAATAAATAAAGAAAGAAAAAAGGTTGTCATCATCACATGGCAGCGCCTGCCTGATTGAAGTCCAGGTAGCGCAGCAAAACAGACGCACACACACACGACCACAATTAAACTCCCGAGAACAAACAGAGTTGAAACACAAATTCTGGATCTATCAACGTGTGTCTGTGTGTGTGTGTGTGTGT
Organism: Coryphaenoides rupestris; assembly: GCA_002895965.2. Lineage (NCBI taxonomy): Eukaryota > Metazoa > Chordata > Actinopteri > Gadiformes > Macrouridae > Coryphaenoides > Coryphaenoides rupestris. The sequence continues at coordinate 103,263 of PIJE02001610.1, forward strand.
GTGTGTGTGTGTGTGTGTGTGTGTGTGTGTGTGTGTGTGTGTCTGTGTGTGTGTGTGTCTGTCTGTCTGTCTCTCTCTCTCTCTCCGTCTATCTCTCCGTCTGTCTCACCATCTGTGTCTCCGTCTGTCTCTCCGCCTGTCTCTCCGTCTGTCCGTCTATCTGTCTGTCTGTCTCTCTGCCTCCGTGTACCTGCTCCTGCCCCATGGAGGGGATGCCGGGCGAGGGTCCCGAGGCGTTCATCTGGCCGCCCATCTGGCCCATACTGCTGGTGGGGCCCAGGTTGGTCGCCATGGAGACGCCGCCCAGGCCCATGCCGCTGCCGTTGTACATGTTGCCATTGCTCTGCTGGCTGAACTGTGGTGAGGCCTGCTGCTGCTGCTGCGGCTGCTGCTGCTGAGGCTGAGACTGCTGCTGCGGAGGCTGCGGCTGCTGCGGCTGCTGCTGGGAGAACATGCTGGGAGGGAGAGAGAGAGAGACATTGAGACACAGAGAAGGAGGCATACAGAGAGATAGAGAGAGAGACATTGAGAGACAGAGAGGGGGGCATATAGAGCGAGAGAGACATTGAGACACAGAAAGGGAGACATACAGAGATAGAGCGAGAGGGAGAGAGACATTGTGACACAAAGAGAAGAGATAGAGACATACAAGGTGGAGAGAGACATACAGAGAGAGGGACACATCGAGAGACATACAAGGAGAGATAAAGAGACATACAGTCAGAGAGAGACATCGAGGCATAGAGAGAGATGGAGACACATACCATACCATGAGAGAGAGAGAGAGAGAGAGAGAGAGAGAGAGAGAGAGAGAGAGAGAGAGAGAGAGAGAGAGAGAGAGAGAGAGAGAGAGACATTAAGTCTCTCAGCTCACCTGTTGGCAGCCATGTTGCCCTGGGGCCAGCCGTTCATGTCGGGGGAGCCCTGGAAGCCAGCGCCGGCCTGGGCCTGCTGCATCATGGGAGACTGGGCATGGCTCATGCGGGGCGAGAGCATGGGGCTCTGGGGCGTGCCGGGACCGCCGAAGCCCCCGTCCGCCTGTTGGCTCATACCTGCGGCAAACGCAGGCAAAACAAACGCACCCCGTTTATGGTATTCTGTCTGTGGCACAGCGTGGTCACATGCATGCAGACCATCACAGTCAATAAATGATTGACAGAGATAATATCAATACAATATCAAACAATACACGCAGGCATACACATACACCCCACTCATGTAGACATGCCACGGGCGGGAACACGCTAGCTGTGTGTGTGTGTCTGTTTTGCTGCGTGATCTGCATTCTGAGGTCGGGGCGTGGCTTAATAAACGGACATGGTCCTCCACACCTGCAACAAAATATAGATCACACTGCAAAACACACACACACACACACACACACACACACACACACACACACACACAGACCAACCACCTGTTACATGTCTATGATGTCATATTGTGATGGCTTCACGTGGCCTTGCTGGGAAAGTTGCATTGATTGGGTATAGAAGTCCAAATACTCCTTGTATCAGGTGACAGATATGCTACTTATACAATAATACGATAGTACTTTGACAATTTGACCTATAGCTTGAGTTTACTACAAATATAACACGAAAAATGAGTTTGAACACCGTTGATACAATGCGGGGAACAAATTGTACGGCGTGTTCAGAGCGGGGCCCATGGTGACCTTGACAGATCGGCGCCTTGGCCTTCAGAGAAGAGCAGCTTTACAACCCGGACAGTGGAGGCTTTAAAGCTGCTTTTAGGTTTTAACCAAATAGACCCCACCGGGCTTCCCTGCACCATAAAGAGCCGCGCCTGGGGAGCCCCAACACCCGGACTAATGCCTTTACGGTGGAGTTTGGTTTACTCACAGTCTAGCGGTGCAAAAAATGCCCGCTTAACACGTTTCCCTGCCCCCACGGCGCTCCTCTGCGGTTACACACTTAACAGTGGAAGCCCCTTGGACAAAATCTCGTATTAGGATTTGAAACAAAAGTTGAGACATCCAACACTCCGTAATACTGTCCACCGTGCCCACGTTGACCCACGGTGGAAGAGTCCGCAGAGTTGGCAGACATCAGCTCGAAATGCTCTAAATGTTTACGTACGTACACCTCATCGCGGAGAGACCATAAGTGTCCGGGGGGTGTACACTTATCCAGCTGGGCCTGCTAGTGAATAATTTACTCTCATTAGGCGCGTAACTTTCGCAGCCCCGCGGAGTTCGACTTGAACTCGAGGGCAAAAGGGTGGAGTGATCTGTGGGCACTTTAGAACCGAACCAATTAGCCGCGCAGACTAAATGACGTGCCATACTTCTCTCTAATTATCGATACGCGCGGACAAAGTCGACGGCTAGCACTTTGTTGCAGCAGCAATGCGGGGACCGCTGCAAGAAAAAGGCGCGATCTCGACGGCTAACAAACTAAGTATGTACGTTTTCGAGCGCTAATGCGCAATATATATCGGAATCAGAATCGGCTTTATTGCCTTAGTTTTTACAAACAAGGAATGTGCTTTTGTGAAATTGGTGCATAACATTAAACAGAAAGTAACAATATAGAAATTCCCCCAAAAAATTACAATTCTAAAAATATATATAAAAAAATATATAAATATGCGCATTCTCCGTCGCGAATGCACAGAATGGGCGCTTTCTCATTGGCTAATGCAAGATGTATGCGCTTATTTGTTCAACACACATAAAATATGCAGTTTTTTCTCGTTCCCTGCCTTACAAAATATGCTCACGGACGCACAAAACGGGCACATTCGCTCACACCACACACACACTCCGATCTGTCGTACGACGTTAATGTTGCATCTGTAAATATTTCAACGGTGTATTGAGCATTCATACGACATGTGTGACATTACATATAAAAATAATTCACTCCCAGCTGTGTAATTGAACTCTTGAGTCGGCGAGCGGCTAATCTTTAGTTTTTCCGTCGTCACCGGTCTTTACTCGGTCGGCGAGCTGCTACCGCTGTGCTACTGCTGTGCGCGACGAGTGCTTTTAGCTCCAATTAAACACCATGAATATTTAACCAAGATGCTGCCGTTTGATCGTCTGTGCTTGGGCTTATATACGCTGCCAGTATATCTGTCACTTGATATATCGTCCCCTCGCCTGCTTATAGAAATATATAGGCACTTAGATTTTTCAATTATTTACCCGTCGGCCATTAGTGTTCAGCGGCTGCAGATGGATGGCAGGGTGGGGGGGGGTCGTTGTCTTAATGGCGTTGTCTTCTTCTAAGAAGGACGCAAGAAGTTGGATTCTCTTTTTTCCTTTGCCGTGTTTGGTGAATGATGACCGAGTCGACCGTTTTGACATCCATCCCTCACATGTTGTGCAGGGGATGGATGCACAGAAACACCTCCGTCATATGGAAAATCAATCTCTCTCTCTCTCTCTGGTTGTCTCTCTGTCTCTCCGTGTTTGTCCCTGTCTCTCTCTCTCTCTCACCCTGTCTCTCTCTCACTCTCTGTCACTCACTCTGTCTCTCGCTATGTGTCTCTCTGTCTGTTTCTCACCCCGTCTCTCTCTCACTCTCTCGTGGTCGCTCTTACTCTCTCTCTGTCTCTCACTCTCTGTCTCTCACTCTCTCTGTCTCTCTCTCTCTCTTCACGCTCTCTCTCCATCTGTCTCTGTCTCACTCTCTCTGTCTCTCTCTACAGAAATACTGTTGACCCATGGGGAGCATTCCGCCTGCGCCTCTGTGATTGCCCGGACCTGGGGGGGGGGGGGGGGGGGGGGGGGGGGGGGGGGGGGGGGGGGGGGGGGGGGGGGGGGGGGGGGGGGGGGGGGGGGCGGGTTGCGTGCTGTGTGTACAGTGTACAGATAATCGCTTGCTTCTCTGCCTTTAGCATAGAACACCACAAAAAGACAAAGTTGGAGATGAGGAAAAAAAAAAAGTACTTGGATAAACAAAACCACACAGGAAGAGATACAACACAGCCATACAATAAGTCCGACAAAGGTTTCAAAAAAAGTCAAAGAAAAAAAAAAGTCAAAGAAAACAGAAGTGTGCTTTCTATGTTTAAAAAAACAACCGCTTCATACAAGCTGCTAGGTGAAAACTGTACTGGTGTGACGTAAACAAGCAATAACGATTACCTGAGAATCCTTTGGGTTGTTCCTCCTTTCCTGTTTCTCCGTTTTTATTTTTTGGGGTTTTTTGTAATTTTTGTACAGTTTCCTGAAGAGAAAAGAGTTTTTCTTTTTTTCTTTTTTTTGTTTCCTCCAGCATTTGGATGCAGTATTAAAAAAAAAAACAACAGATGATTTTTATTGCAGTTTGTACCAAGTTAACGAGGACAACATGCGCAACCGTTCTTATTGCGATTATGCAAGCCACTGGCCCAAGGCCTTACTGGGAGTGGAGGAGAGGAGGTGGTGGAGGAGGTGGTGAGGGGGTGGCGGTCGTAGGGGTGAGGGTTTGGGCTCCCTCTCTCTCCATCTCCCTCTGTCTCTTCTCGTCCCTCTCTCTCTCCATCTCTCCTCTCCTGCTCCTCCCCCGCCCCTCCCTCCGTCCCTCCCTCCCTCCCACCCTGCCTCTCCGGGCCGACGACATGAGGAGGGCCCCCGGGAGGGTTTAAGGGCCTGGGGGCCCGGTGTCCACAGGACTCGCTCCCGACAGACACTTAGCCATATTTTATGACGCTCAGGCAGTTACTATCAAACTAATCCAAAGTTTGAACGCAGAACACCGGCATCCTTTTAAATCCTTAGGGAGGGCCTTCAGTTAGGAGGCCTCTTTTCATGGGAAATCGAAAAGCAATCATTGTTGGACCTCAGAAGAAATACATAATCCCAAAAAAAAAAACCACATCCACGGCCCACTCACGCTTCTCTCTCTTCTCACCACACACACTGCTACACACACACACCACACACCACCACACCTTTTGATATTTGGACTTATTTTATCCCAGGAATGACTTGGAGCAATGCCACATAACTCACACCTTTCAATTGGATTTTATGATTACATTTCCTTTATTTTGTTTATCTTTTTATTTTTTTGTGTCTTCATATTGCAGGAATAGCCTACATGCCATATGACATTGTGTTTTTTGGCGACCCCCTATAACGGGTTCAGAAGAAATTAGTTGATGTCAACTTCACAGGTCAAAGTAAGACGTTTCAGTATTGTCCATACAGAGGAGCGGTCGACTCGATCTGAATGTATTGCCGCCATCGCCGGAGCGATGGATGTTGACGACTATCCGTGTTAAGACGTCACTTTATTCACCACGCTTTTCCTTTCGGGAGTTGATATTTTTGTTGAACCGTTAGCCCTACACCGCTAGATTAAACGCCATTTAGGAATCCGATTGCCCACTCTCTTTATGATTACATTATGATTACTATAGAATTCCCATAATACAGGATTTCAAACTTTGTATCAGATCAACTTCAATGCCGGGTCGTCTACATTCAATTGGTTGCCTGGACGAAGTGTTGCGTTACCATTGTTTTTTGTTGTAATGGAGGTGACAACTTTTTTGATAAATGCTGTTTTGTTATTGAAAAATATAACCAGCCATGACAAAAAAAAATCAAGCATTTTAGAGCATTTTTAAAAAGAATCATGATGCACACCCCTTTGCAAAAATTTCCAAAAGATTGTCAAGATTTTGAAATGACTTGAAGCCATGTGGTAGCAATGCATTTTTTTAAAGCAATTTCTAACAGGGACAGGAGCAAACAATTTCGTTGCCCCTTCAAAATTATTGCGACTTTTGACCCCATCCACAAAACAAAACAAAAAAAAAAGAAATATATATATATATATATTAATTCTCTCTTACCTATCATCTTTGAAGATCTTTCAATGTCTTTTTGTATTGTCTGCCAATTTCTTAGAGCTAAAAAAAAAATGCAAGATCCTTGAAATGCTAAAAAACCCAGCATATTGCCTTTAGATCTCGTCCCTTCTCGTCCTTGTACATTATAAAGCCTGACTGTATAAAAGTGTAATAATGATTCTGTCTGCAACAATTGAGTGGGTGCGTCATGGCTCAACCCGTTCTTTAGTTGCTGTAGACTTATAAGCCACAGTCTATACCTTCTTCTCCTCCTTTTTATTTGCTCAGTTTCTTCATGTTTGGGTTTGAGGACTTTTCTTGTTTTGTTTTGTTTTTTTCCTGAGCTGAGTGTATGGGATATTGAAGCAATATGTAATATATAAATTACATGGACTTTTGTTTTTCTCCGGGGAAGCTTAATTTGTTTTATTGTTTTGTTTCTTTCTGCCGTTGTCACAGAGATCCCAGTATACACACGCGCGTCATCATCGTCATCCTCATACACATTTGTAACCTTTTAGTGTGAGCGTTTTATGCAAAAGTTAGACTATAGGCCTACAAGAGAAGTTATAAACCACAGTTATGCAAGTTGTGAACTAATATGGCTTCGCTGATGCTATTTGCCTTGTAAATAAGAATTCTGTTATTGCAACATTAACACGCTTCTTCACTTTTTGTGTTTGTAAATGTCTTTCATTTGTTTTTTGGGGGTATTAGGGAATGAATAGAATAGAACTTTATTTATCCTGAAGGAAATTCTTGTGCCAGGTTACATAGCGATACAGTACAGTAAGAAAAACTATAACAATATTGGAACCAGAACGTGTGAAACAATTGTTAAACACAAATGGAATCATAATCCAATAATATCTTTACTTTTTACTTTAATATTTATTGGTTCCGTCATGACTATTATGGCAGCTGTACCCAATTAGATTGATACACTTTAAACACGATTCAAAAAGTGTGTGTGTGGTGTGTGTGTGTGTTAAAAAGAGAAAGGAGTGTGTGTGTGGGAGGGGGGGGGGGGCTGTGAGAGGCCTATTGGGGGGGGGGGGGGGGGGGTGTTATGAACCGTGATCCTGACCAATAGGAGGAGAGGTTGTGGTGTGGAGGGTCTCCAGCCCTGTGTGTGTGTGTGTGTGTGTGTGTGTGTGTATATGTATACAGTAGGAGGACCTCCTGCATGCCCTCAGATGACCACGGGACAGCACGCAGCTCAGAGCTCCTGAACACACACCGCTGCGCTCAGTCTGCGCTGCTGAACCTCCAGTTGCATGACAGTTGTGTTGTTGTTGTTGTTGTGAGGACTTGTATGGATATGATGATACTGATGGTTTCCAAGACCCACTCACTGTGCAGCCCTGTGTCCTTGTAAACGGTAAGTTTCTTATTTAATTAATTTTTGAAATTGTAAAATTTGTAAAACAAAATGTGAAATTCAGAGAATTCCAAAAATGTGTTTCCTTTTTTATTTTTTAATTTTTTACATATGCCTAGCATATCACTATCTTGGGCTACAAAGCCTATTCAACCAAAGTCCACGCCTTTTCATCTGAACATTCTCCTAATGGCAATTGCATAAAGTCCATAAACGCTATAAGCTTCATTAATGTTGACCTTTAGCTATTGACCCCTTGTCCCTTTAATTAAGGAGTCACGACCCCCGCCTGGCCCCAGACTCTATAGTCCTGCAGGTTGACTCTGGCTCTGGTGTCCGAGGACCCGTCGCCTAAAAATGACAGCTAGGCCCTTTTAAAGCCCCCCTCGTTTTAATGTTATCGACGGGAGGTTTGATCTGTGTTTTGTCAACTGGAAATTGTGCAATGCTGTCGACCACCATCATCACCACCATCACCACCATCACCCCCAGCATGAGCAATTTCAAGATTTATTTCAAGACATTTAAATAACAGTGCTCCCCCTCCATGGGCTGGTTTATAAGGAAAAACACTTAAAATGCCCCATAATGGTGGAGGCAACACCAGATTGTGCGGATATGTCGGCACAAAAATGAACCAAACATGATTTGAAAGTATAATTAAATATGAGGTTAGTCATAGTTGTATAATATAGAGCCTTTGTTATTTGCCTTGGATTACAGTAGCCTACACCACAGGACTATTTATCATTTTTTTCCTACAATTTAGACAAACAAGTAGTCCAAGTCAACAAGTAATGAAGTAGTTGTCCAACTCCTAACTCAGATATGTCGGTGACGCTGTCCAGCCTCCCCGCGGTGAAGGACAAGGTGTTCCCCCTCAACATGATGATGATGAAGGCGGACCCCCTCTTCTACCCGCCCGCCGGGCCCCACTACATGGTCCAGGACCTCTTCACTGGACCCCACAGCCTCCTCCACCACCACCACCAGCAGCAGCACCACCACCAACAGCACCATCAGCACCACCAGCAGCACCCACTCAAGTCACTGGGACGGCTGGTCTCGGACGCACAGCACCACCACCACCAGCAGCAGCACCACCACCAGCCGCGTAACTTCGCAGGTGGAGCTGCTGCTGCTTCTATCAACGTGGGTGGAGGAGGTGGAGGTAGGGGTGGTGGTGTGGGCTCCATGCTCCAAGAACAGTTCTTCAACATGTCCTTTCTGAACCACCACATGGTACCCATTGCGCACAACCAACACCCGCAACACCACCCCGTGTACCCCAAACATGAGGAGGTGGAGGAGGATGAGCACCACCACCCTCATCACCACCACCCTCATCACCACCACCACCCTCCGCTGTCTCTGTCCTCGGACCTCAGCAGCAGTCCGTCCAGTGAGAGGTCCGCCGCCTCCTCCTCTGCGTCTCCGCCGAAGGACACCAGCTTTTTGCGCCTCCGGGGAAGTCGAACCACTACCACCACGACCATGACGTCCACCCCCCGAGGCCCCAGGTCCCAGCAGGTGGTCTACAACTTCAGCGAGGGCGACCTGTTCTCGGTGCTGTACGGGTACTCTCGGACCCGGGAGGATGAGGAGGAGGAGGGGAGCCCGGCCAAGGCGGTGCCAGCAGCAGCAGCAGCAGGGATGGCATCTCCAGTGACGCACGGAAAGTCCCGTAAGTTTCCAGCAAATATCAATGATGGAAAATGCAATAATGCAAAAAGTTTCTCATTTCCATCTGTGCCATCGATGCTTTTTTATTCATGTCATCATTTCTGTTTCTCTTCAGTTTCCGATGGTCCGATTGCGCCCCCAGACGTGGAAGCGCTTGATCTCCCAGCAGGTATGGACGACCACCCCCATAGCACCCATCATGAGGGTCCTGATCTTTACTGGATAAGAGAAGATAAGATGAGATAGAACTTTATTGATCCCGAAGGAAATTCTAGTGCCGGGTTGCATAGCAATAGAATAAAACAATAGAGAAATAAACAGCAGAATCAAATTTACAGTAAGTCTAAGTGTAGAGAAGTATACAAATATTAAAATATAGGTAAGATAAGATATTCAGTCCGCAAAAACAATTTGGCAATAATTGAAGTGTAATAAAAGGGTAATAATAATAATGGTAAGAGGAAGTATTGCACATGATATAAAGAATATTAAGAATATTGCACATAATGATGAAAGGTAATGTAGCATGGTAATATTGCAAGGATAATATTTAGAGGTAACATGATATTAATAATAATAATAATATTGCACATGATATTGAGAATGATATTGAGAATGATATTGATGATATTGATGATAAAGATATTGATTCGTTTACTTAAGTTATGCCCTCTTATCTAACTGAGACGTTTTCATGTGTCTCAGGTCTCACTGTGCTCCAGACCACGTGTGGAAACGTCTCCCACTACGGGGTGTTCACCTCGGAGCAGACGGGCCTCCCCAGAGGGACGCGCTACGGTCCTTTCCAGGGCAAACTGGTGAACACCAGCGAGATCAAAACCTTCGACGACAACACCCTCATGTGGGAGGTATGTTGGCCTATTTAGAGATTTTATTTATTTATTTTATTGCAGATTAAAGTAATTTTGATGACACTTTAAAGTACTATAGCCCAATTATTCTTAATGTCGTGTGCAATACTATACAATATTATCCTTGCAATATTACCATGCTGCATTACCTTTCATCATTATGTGCAATATTCTTAATATTCTTTATATCATGTGCAATCCTCTTCCCATTATTATTATTACCCTTTTATTACACTTCAATTATTGCCAAATAGTTTTTCCTGACTGAATATCTTACGTATATTTTTATATTTCTCTAGACTTACTGTACATTTGTAAATCTGTTATATTATTTTTTATTATTCTACTGTTTATTTCTCTATTGTTTTATTCTATTGCTATGCAACCTGTCACACGAATTTCCTTCGGGATCAATAAAGTTCTATCTTATCTGATCTTAATTGATCATTGTCACCATTGTCGTCTTCCTCGTTTTTGCCCATGACCTCAGGTGTTTGAAAACGGCCGCTTGAGCCATTTCGTGGACGGCCGAGGGGCCTCCGGGAACTGGATGTCCCTGGTGATGTGCGCCCGGTTCCCCGAGGAGCAAAACCTGATCGCGGTGCAGGTCCAGGGCCAGATCTTCTACGAGGCCTGCAGGGAGGTCCCGCCAGGCCAGGAGCTGCTGGTGTGGTACGGGGACTGCTACGTGCAGTTCCTCGGGATCCCCCTGACCCTCAAGGAGTCCACGGAGGACAGCAGCCAGAACCTGCCCACGGAAGGTGTGTAGTGCATTTTGGTGCAAATATAATTTATTTATTTAATTCATTATAATTATATATAATTTATTATTTCTAATTTATTTTAGTAAATATAATGTATTTAGAGTAAATATCATTTATTAATAAGAAAAGTAACTCATTTCCATCTGTGCCATCGATGCTTTTTTATTCATGTCATCATTTCTGTTTCTCTTCAGTTTCCGATGGTCCGATTGCGCCCCCGGACGTGGAAGCGCTTGATCTCCCAGCAGGTATGGACGACCACCCCCATAGCACCCATCATGAGTGTCCTGATCTTTACTGGATAAGAGAAGATAAGATGAGATAGAACTTTATTGATCCCGAAGGAAATTCTAGTGCCAGGTTGCATAGCAATAGAATAAAACAATAGAGAAATAAACAGCAGAATCAAATTTACAGTAAGTCTAAGTCTAGAGAAGTATACAAATATTAAAATATAGGTAAGAAGATATTGAGTCCGCAAAAACATTTTGGCAGTAATTGAAGTGTAATAAAAGGGTAATAATAATGGTAAGAGGAAGTGTTGCACATATTATAAAGAATATTAAGAATATTGCACATAATGTTGAAGGGTAATGTAGCATGGTAATATTGAGAAGAAGTATTGCACATGAGATTAAGAATATTGCACATGATGATGAGATGAGAGGTAATATTGCAAGGATAATATTTAGAGGTAACATGATATTAATAATAATAATAATATTGCACATGATATTGAGAATGATATTGAGAATGATATTGATGATAAAGATATTGATTCGTTTACTTAAGTTATGCCCTCTTATCTAACTGAGACGTTTTCATGTGTCTCAGGTCTCACTGTGCTCCAGACCACGTGTGGAAACGTCTCCCACTACGGGGTGTTCACCTCGGAGCAGACGGGCCTCCCCAGAGGGACGCGCTACGGTCCTTTCCAGGGCAAACTGGTGAACACCAGCGAGATCAAAACCTTCGACGACAACACCCTCATGTGGGAGGTATGTTGGCCTATTTAGAGTTTTTATTTATTTATTTTATTGCGGATTAAAGTAATTTTGATGACACTTTAAAGTACTATAGCCCAATTATTCTTAATGTCGTGTGCAATACTATACAATATTATCCTTGCAATATTACCATGCTGCATTACCTTTCATCATTATGTGCAATATTCTTAATATTCTTTATATCATGTGCATCCTCTTCCCATTATTATTATTATTACCCTTTTATTACACTTCAATTATTGCCAAATAGTTTTTCCTGACTGAATATCTTACGTATATTTTTATATTTCTCTAGACTTACTGTACATTTGTAAATCTGTTATATTATTATTTTATTATTCTACTGCTTATTTCTCTATTGTTTTATTCTATTGCTATGCAACCTGGCACACGAATTTCCTTCGGGATCAATACAGTTCTATCTTATCTTATCTTATCTGATCTTATCTGATCATTGTCACCATTGTCGTCTTCCTCGTTTTTGCCCATGACCTCAGGTGTTTGAAAACGGCCGCTTGAGCCATTTCGTGGACGGCCGAGGGGCCTCCGGGAACTGGATGTCGCTGGTGATGTGCGCCCGGTTCCCCGAGGAGCAAAACCTGATCGCGGTGCAGGTCCAGGGCCAGATCTTCTACGAGGCCTGCAGGGAGGTCCCGCCAGGCCAGGAGCTGCTGGTGTGGTACGGGGACTGCTACGTGCAGTTCCTCGGGATCCCCCTGACCCTCAAGGAGTCCACGGAGGACAGCAGCCAGAACCTGCCCACGGAAGGTGTGTAGTGCATTTTGGTGCAAATATAATTTATTTATTTAATTTATTATAATTATATATAATTTATTATTTCTAATTTATTTTAGTAAATATAATGTATTTAGAGTCAATATCATTTATTAATAAGAAAAGTAACTCTGTATGATGAGGCTATAGGTCTATTATTGTAAGGATGTGGCAAAGAGGCATATAGACCGGTAGACTGTAATAGTCTTTTTATACATTTCATATCTGGACTATTTGTCAATGTATTATTCGGCCAATATTAGACTTTTTTATATTTATATTTTATTGCATAGGCTATTGTGCGCTGAATAATAACGTGGCCTATCTTATCTTATCTGACTTAATACAATTCTCTATAGCCACATATAGATTAGATGTCACGTTAACATTTGTGGGGTGTTGTTGTCCTGGCAGACTCCGGAGAGGGCTTCAAGTGCGACCGCTGCGGGAAGGTGTTCGCCTACAAGTACTACCGAGACAAGCACCTCAAGTACACCCGCTGCGTGGACCAGGGGGACCGCAAGTTCCCCTGTCACCTGTGCAACAGGTCCTTCGAGAAGAGGGACCGCCTGCGCATCCACATCCTGCACGTCCACGAGAAGCACAGACCCCACAAGGTATTGAAACA
>PIJE02001611.1:20073-30073 GCA_002895965.2 Coryphaenoides rupestris
TGTGTATCAATATCATCGTATGTAACAACTACAATTGAGACCAGTTGATTGAGAGAGAGATGTAGTATGATTGTGTGTGTGTGTGTGTGTGTGCGTGTGTGCGTGTGTGTGTGTGTGTGTTTGTGTGTGTGAGTGTGTGTCAGATTGACAGGTGGATGATCTCGGTGAGTAGTGCACCTTGGGATCAGCTGCATAATCAGGGAGACAAAGAGGAGCTCTGGAGGAGACGGAAAGAGAGAGAGAGAGAGAGAGAGACAGAGAGAGAGAGAGAGAGAGAGATAGATGGATGAGAGAGGCAGAGGAAGTGCAGAATAGTAAAACTCCCAACGGGGAGTGTGCTCTCCTCTCCGTTTATTTCCCTGCGTTTGTTTGAAATGGTGTGTGTGTGTACAGGTATATGTGTGTGTGTATGTGCATGTGTGTGTGTGTGTCCCTGTATAATGTGTTTGATGGGTTGCACCGGTAAATCGCTTCGATGTGGAAGCTGCAAAGGACTTCGACATCAGGAGACTTCTCCGGTAATTATAGAGGGAGCAACAGCCACTGCTACTTCAGCCTTCCACTAACCTATGCCCACCACCCCCCCACCCCCTCACACACACACACACACACACATACATACCCCCCCGCCCCCACCCCCACACACACACACACATACACATACCCCTCTCAGACACACATTTCAAACACAGACCCCACATGTGTACAGTTTTATCCACAATCTGTACTTCCTACTACTTACATCCATGTTGTCAGGGAGTTTTTGTATATGCTCTATAGTAATGTGTATGAGTACACAACAAAGAGTATATGCAGTGTGTGTGCGTGTGTGTGTGTGTGTGTGTGTGTATGTTTTATATTTGCTAAATGGTTGTAACAATGTGGCTGCTACCCATGCTGGGATAACATGGTGATCAGGTTGTTTTTATTTTGATTTATGAACCACGCGCTTATATACCAGACTATTGTGCCGTACAATTTAGGACAGATCAAATCTCGATCAAAACGATGGCCTGCAAAAAGGTTTGTATTCACTATCCATTCAAGGAAATATCTATGAAATATTTCATTTCAAAAGAGAGAGCAACTTTTGCTTCAGAGATTAACATTCTCCTTTCATTCATTTAAACACATGCAGAAACGTTACGAAATAACTATGACATACACTGACATTTTACAATGATTTCAAGATTTATTTTGATGTTGCCAAGGAATTGTACAGCACCGACCAAGTATGAAACATTTTGAAATACATGATTCGCTTGCATTGTGCTGTTTTAGATTACATTGCATTGCATTGTATTAGATTTTATTCTATCAGTATATATTGTTTGACATGACTTCATGACGGTATGTGGACAAAAGTAGAATCCTAAGAAGAACTTCATCAACAAAACAAACCACACTGTGAAATATGCACACAAAACCAGCCCATGTAACCCGTATTACAGCTCACACACGTAACCCTGACAATGGAGAATGAGAATGAACATTGCGTGATCCGGAGACGGTGATGAGATGAGGTGACGGTACACCGTAAAGAGTCATTGACACTCCTCTATGACACACGCGACACACCCCGACCCATCCCAATGTACACGTGAGGCAGGGTGGTCCTCCGGTGGATGTGGACAGTGGAGGACATAGACTGCGTCCCTCTGGCCGTTCGATCGTAGGCCATCGACTCCTGTTGCAGAAGGAGACAGCATGTTAGAGGACAACATATACACATATAAGTGCCACCTTTGTTTGTCATTCAAATAAGACAAAATAGAACATCCCTCTCTCACTCCAATTTCACAATAGAAAACAATGCAAGCACCAACATATGTTTCAGGCTTTCCGTCTTTCTGTCAGTCAGGCAATCTGTCTCCACGTCCTTCTGTCTGTCCGTTTGTCTTTCAGTCCGTTTTTCTGTATGTCCATATGTCTGTCTGTCTGTCTGTCTGTCTGTCTGTATGCAGTGCCCCCATCCTCCTAATCTCCCAGCCATCGAGAGTTAGCACCAGATGTCAGTCGGTCTGTCAGCGGGACGCAAGGTTTGCATGTTAGTCTGTCTGCCTCTCTCTGTCTGTCTGTTGGCCTGTCTGTTGGTCTGTCTGTCTGTCTGTCTGTCTTTCTGTCTGTTTGCTTCAACAACACGACAAACTCCAACAGTCTTGAAGCAGCAGGCCACCGCAACAGATGTCCAGAGTGTATAATATTTGTGTCTGCCTGTACCGTTTATCAGCTCTGCCCCTGCCCTACATGTTTCACTGTGTTATTTCTGACCAATCAGGTGGCCAATATTCAAAGTCTTCCTGCTTGTGTGTGTATTGTCTTGTCTTCATTGTTGGGTTGTATTGGATTGAATTGATTGTCTTAGTTGAGGTCTGGGCTTCATTGTGTTTAATCCAATCTACATGATGTGCATTCTCTCTCTCTCTCTCTCTCTCTCTCTCTCTCTCTCTCTCTCTCTCTCTCTCTCTCTCTCTCTCTCTCTCTCTCTCTCTCTCTCTCTCACACACACACACACACACACACACACACCACACACACACACACACAGAGATATACACACAATAAATACACATACACTCAAACCACCCTTGCTTTAAAAGATTACAGAGATTACGTCGGCATTACATGATCAAAGTCATTGAACCTGCGTCGGCCCACTGGCATGTGTAGTGTGAGAGAAGATCTGTGTGTGTGTGTGTGTGTGTGTGTGTGTGTGTGTGTGTGTGTGTGTGTGTGTGTGTGTGTGTGTGTGTGTGTGTGTGTGTGTGTGTGTGTGTGTGTGTGTGTTTGTGTGGTTTGTTATCCTCTCTCCTCACAAAAGGTGGTAGTGGTTAATCTCCCCTTGGACTTCTCTAACCAAGTGGCGCACCCTCCTGGCCAGGACAAGAACAACAGGAATGGTGGCGACAATCAGGCCCTGTTTTAACCAGCTGAAGCCCTGACCACAGCGTTTAAAGAGACAGACAGATAGGCCTATATGTAGGCAAACAGACAGACAGATAGATAGATAGATAGATAGATAGATAGATAGATAGACAGACAGACAGACAGACAGATAGATAGATAGATAGATAGATAGACAGACAGATATATAGACAGACCGACAGACCGACAGATAGATAGATAGATAGATAGATAGACAGACAGATAGATAGGTAGACAGACAGACAGATACATAGACAGACCGACAGACCGACAGATAGATAGATAGACAGACAGACAGATAGATAGACAGACAGATACAGACAGACCGACAGGCCAATAGACAGACAGAGAAACAGATAGATAAATTAGTTTAGTATCGACCAGCACTCGAAAACTATTCACACAGAACACCCAACAGACACGCGCACATAAATTCGCAGACGCGTGTGCGCGCACCACGCCGCCTAATCCACCAGCTGCTCACAGTTAGTTTGAGATCAATTATAAAGCATCGGTTATGAGTTGTGACTCAGGGCCTAATTGTCTGTTAAAAATAAGCTAAACCACCGGCCGTTTAAAAGTTTAATTAAATGACCCTCAAATTTCAATTGTATTTACATTTCTTTTAATGACAAAAAATGAGTTGAATTTGCTGAATTTCATTGATAGCCTAATAGTAGCTAATATTAAATATGCTGTTATTTCGTTTTTTGGCATACACCAAAGTAGCCTAAAAGTATACCAAAATATGTAAATGCATATAGTGACGCCCTATGTGGATGATTTGGCCCCAGCTTGTTGGCCAGTGGCCGTTGAACCAGTGACGGGCAACAGATTGTCCCATTCATTCCTGCTGGACTGGCGGGCTTTTGTTTTAGCGCAGCTGGCACGTGTCTGCTCCTCATCAACTTCTTGGTTCACTTCAACTCACTCGTGGACTAATTAGTCTAACAAAGACGTACAATTACAAGTACTAATTGAAACACAAGCGGCCAGTGATACCCGTTGTTGACTTGATGGTGTATAGCTATAGCAGCTATAGTCTTGCTTTCTGACTTTATGGGGCCCTCAAGAGGTGAGGTCCTAGTAAATGTCCTGCGGCTCTTGAACTTCACACACACACACACACACACGCACGCACACACACACACACACACACACACACACACACACACACGCACGTTATAGGCGCGTGTGGACGACATTGCCCGTCTGATTTGTGATAACGTTTTAATCATCTCGTTACTCACCAATTTGATTGAGCGTTTCAAACCTAAAACTTAGAAAGCCAACGCATTAATTAAAATCGACAACAAAAACAGATTGTCCTATTTATCTTCTATTTATCTTACATTTTAGTTGAGTTTTTTCTCTTCTGTGATCGACCAAAAATCTTAACTCAAAGGGCAGGGGTTTTAATTTATAGTCCAGGCTAATAAATAGACCTACTTTAGTCAATACTGTGACGCATATAACTGCCTGTCTCCCTGGCTGTTTGTGTACAGGGCGACCACCTGTTTCCCGACTCCTCACCTCACGCACTGTGGACTTAATTTAGAGCAAATCTTTAAGGATAATATGTCAGTCATCACGGCCCCTCAACCCGACCCTCCAACGACTCTAAATCCACAATTAGTGAATCCATATTAGCATATTATTAACCTGTGGTTCCTAGGACACTCGGTTATCTAGGTCAGACTCCAGCATTTTCTTAATTGCTTTTTTGTGTGTGTGTGTGTGTGTGTGTGTGTGTGCTGTTGATTCGAGGACAAACGTCTTCTGCAGGCCGTTGGGTGTCCTTATGACGGCCTTATGATGGCCCCTTGGCCCCCGGGAGGAGGAAAGGTACCGGGCGGTCAGTTAACGGACGCCTTAATGGGGCTGATTACTAGTCGCCACAGCTCAGACAGACTCATAGAAACAAGGCCAGCAGCACATGTGCGCAACAGGCACGCTGGCAACACAACCAAACTGTGCCAATGTCAATGTCAGTAGCCCATTTATTTCGTAAGACTGTTGCAGGTTGGTGGTGCAGATGAGAGGGGCATATCATTGGAGGGGCTTTGGGATGTGTGTGCATGTGTGTATTTTATATTATAGAGGCTGGTGCTGGGGCATGATGATATAAGGCCTATATAATAGAATATATTGGTGCTATAATCACCATTATAGTGATGGTGGTTTCTAAGCTTGAAAAAGAGGAAGAACAAGATCATATGCCATATGATATATAGATATATCTATATAAATCAAAATATGCTTTTTCCTTGCTCTTTATGCCAGCGGGCCAGCTGGCATAAAGACGATAGCCTACGGTTATACTAGCTCCTTTCAGTCCAATCCAGGCAATAACATTATAGCGATGAATAGGCCTACTTTATTAAATATGTGTGTACTTTATTCCTTCCAGTTTCTTTAATGTGATGAATATGAGATATGTATAACCTCATCTTTTAAATATGTATTTTTTAAATATGTAATTATTGTGACTTTGCATTTTATCGATTTGCACATATCCTCATATCCACTATAGCTACACAAGTTAAATTGTTTGTTGTTTTTCTTAAAATAAAATTAAAAAATCCGAGACTTCACACCAAGCCCAACCTAGCCTCTGCATGGTGTACGTCTCCGCTCCCGCCATTGGTCGTATACATGCAGTGTGTGAGAGGTTATTAACGCGGTTTAGGGGTACAGCCGCATCGCTCAGCCCTTTCCCTGCCTCTCCCTGGGCGGCAGATGGACTCAGACGGGCCCAACATACACCCCGAGATCACTGCGCATCTGGTGCCCCGCAGGGTGGAGCGGGTCCAGTTAAGCCCCATTATAACGCGCGGTCTGCGGTGCAACTGGTGACCCTGACTCTGCTTTGACGGCCATCCACGTTGACGACGTGCAGGGGGTCTGTGCACGGGCTGCCTCGATACGATGACGCACACTGTTCCTGTGCACTGTTACATTACAACTGAGGTGGAGGAGGGGAGTAAGGCTAGTCTAATGTCGAATCTAATCTCCCCCCCCCCCCACCCCCACCTACCCCGCGAAGTGGAACTGTTGTTGTTGTTGTTGTTGTTGTTGTTTTACCAAATAAATTACAAACTTGTTGAAAAGTTGAATAAACTAAAGCACACAAAAAGAAAGATCATGGCCCATTATTTTCTTCGTTTTAACCAGTCAGCTCAATTAACCCTGTGATTTGGGAGGCCAGCATGCCACATACGTGTTGTTGTTGTTGTTGTTGTTGTTGTTGTTGTTGTTGATTAATATGATCGCTCTAAGCACGCAAGGCTGCGATCGAGGAGCGTAACAGATGGGTGAGGGACATGGTTCCTAATTAAAGTGCGGTCAATAGCAGCGTCGCGGCGTCAGGACACAGATCCGAGACGGTGCGTTTTAATAACACCGAGGGGTCGCTTTGGAGAGCAGAGAGCCAGGGGGGTCTCGCTGTGTGCGCCCAGGGTAACGGAGATGATTCGGGTTAAAGGAAAGCTAGAGGGGGTTTTAAACACTTTGAAAGCGCCCTGTCTGACTTGCTTTCCTTCTTCCTCTCCCTCCCTCTACCTCCCTCCCTCTCTCTGCCTTCATCATCCTCTCTCCATCTTCATCGCCGGAGCGCGGCTACACACGCACGTTTCCTGGTCGGATAAGCGAGTGATGAAGCACAGGGCTCCGTCTCCAGCTCGAGCTCTCCTCCTCTTCACTTCACTTCACGTCGCCGCTCCTCTCGCGCTGTCTCGGCAGGCAGAGCGTGACCGGAAGCACTTCTTCTTCTTCTTCTTCTTCTTCTTCTTCGTTTGGTAGCCCGTTACTGGCGGGCTGCTGCTCGCTAGCAAGGATGTAAGGGTCTGTAACGTAGCCCACGTACGTCGATGTTTTGTTCTGCTATGCCACACACACACACACACACGCACACGCACACACACACACACACACACACACATACACACACGCGCGCGCGTACGCACACACGTCACACTGAGACGTTTAATGATTGTATGTTTTATAGCCCTGGATATATAGGCTTAGTCTGTAGAACACTTGACGTGACGTGCCTGAGCGTACACAGGCCTATTCGAGGGTGTTTATTTACGAGTCCCTCGTCGTTGAGATGAATCAGGTGGTCTCATCGTTATTATACACGAGACGTCGTAGAGGCTTAATCAACACTTCCATTTCCCGCGCACTCCCTTCAAACGGCGCGATAACTGTTCTGTTGAGTTATCCCGTTCACCTCGAGCGCAGCAGCAGCAGCAGCAGCAGCAGCGGAGGGCGCGAGACCGAGCGACTGATTGATAATCGCGCTGCTGAGCAAAGTGAATAGTTAACTAGATCTGGAGCCCTGGAGCCTGGAGCCGAACCAAAACAATACAAACGATGGGATGTGTCTGTCGTGTTTCGACTGTCAAAGCACAACCGATGATTTCCAATGGAATTTATCTTGCAAAAAAAAACAACGAATAAAAACCTAATACAAAGAATCAAAAGACACTAAATTCTACACGTGCATGCAAAATTAATTAGGCCAATTATGGTCTATATTTTCTGATGTTTCTCACGAAAGGTAATAATAATAATAATACCCAAATACTAAAATAATAATAGTAATACCAAAATCGTATTCAAATCATAATAATGTGCTACAGCATAATGGTAATATGCTAAGCGTGATTGATGTGGTTGAAAATAAATCAAATAACAGCAAGCCTATTTATTAAAAATAATTCTTAACATGATTTTCCACGCAAAAAATAAACAGGTAGGGCTATAGGCCTATTTGTGACAAATTGGCTAAACCCCTGTTAAATACGAATACATATTTTGAATACAACATTCTAAATCAAATATTGAATTATAGAGCTATAATACAACATCCATCTCCCAATAGCAACACTGAAACCTTGCCAGCCTTTCTGAAAAACGTTCAATTTCAAAGGAAATATAATATCCTAATCCAAATATTATAACAAAATAACAAAATAAAATAAATAACAAAAGCTTTCTTAATAAAACACGAAAAAGGTCCGATATTATTTACTTCTGCAAAGAAAATATGCTAATTAATATAGTCTATAGTCTATAAATTAGCCTATAGGATTAATCGTTGCCCATGATTATGAATGATTCATATTTCAAAACAAACTTACATTTCTGTAGAAAATCCATAGACTGTGTAAACTGGTGGGGGCAAAGCGATGTTAATTTAAAAAAGGGAATAAACCGAACTGAACGACGTGTGAACGCAGAAACTGGTCAAAATCAAAATGTCCACAAAAGCGTCGAAAAATGTTGAAAGAAGGACTTGGTTCCTTATTAAGGCGAAGATACAATATTTATTCCTTGTCTCCTGGGATGCTCCGATCCGTCTATTGTCCTCCCATTCCTCAGTGCTGATGCTTAATTTTCAGAACTTCTATATTACCAAGGGACCTACGACATCAGCCGAGAAATACCCCGCCAGTACAAAATCCGCGCGCCAGCCCCATCCGTGCAGAGGGGAGACGCGCGCTTTCCACCAGCCTTCCGCCCTTATCGAGTGCGCGTGCTGGGACTTATTTCATTTCTCTGGGTTTTTTGGATTTTAAAGTATTTTTTTACATTTCGATCGGCGAGGACGGAAAAAGAGGGGTTACTTTGGAGGGAAAAAAAGCACAATGTCAGCAACCTTTCCCGGACTAGTCCACGACGCCGAGGTAATTATTTGACTTTGGTTAATGTATTCATTTAATTGTTAAATTATGATAGGCTATTTTAATGAGAATTGTCGTAAAACAAAACCAAAGCCACAACGCTATCATTTCATTTCGGAACGATTTCCAGAATTTTCCGGCGATTTTGTAACGCAGCGAATAGATGATAAGAGCGTACAGCTGCTCTGAGAGCGGGGGCTCGCTGTAAGCGTGTGTGTTTTTATTAGGGTGGGAAACAAGACAGGCTGGTGTGTGTGGGATCTACACTGCACCGTAGCAGCGTGTGATTACAACATTTCACGACTGAAAGCGTGTCCCCCTCTCTTAGTTGTGGAAGCGAGAGCTGGGGCATGCAGTATAGGCCTACATTTGCCAACTGCTCGGAAATAATAGTATATAACAGCGAGACGTTTTAAAAAATCGCAAGGAGTGACAGCCACCCCCACCCCACCCTCCGCCAAAAAAAGAAAAAGCAAGAAACGAACGAACGAAAAAAAAATCGCACCGGCTCAGGTTTGCCGTCGCGCGCTCACCTCGCCGGTGTGTGGAGATGACGTCTCCTTCAGGTGGTTTTTAGGGAAGAAACCCTTTGAATGTGTGTGAGTTGTGTGTGTGTGTGTGCGTATGTGTGTGTTTTTCTGGGTCTGTTTGGGAGGCAGGCTAAACCCGCGACTCGACTGAGAGAGAGGAGAGACACTTTGCTGATGGTAAATGACACCGCTCATCTTTCCCCGTGTCTTTATCGCTAGATACGTCACGACGGATCAAACAGCTACCGCCTGATGCAGCTGGGCTGCCTGGAGTCCGTGGCCAACTCCTCGGTCGCCTACTCCTCCTCCTCCCCGCTCACCTACCCGGCGGCGGCGGCCACGGAGTTCGCCTCGCCGTACTTCTCCGCCAACCACCAGTACACGCCCTTACACCACCAGTCCTTCCACTACGAGTTCCAGCACTCGCACCCCGCCGTGGCCCCGGAGGCCTACGGGCTCAACTCCCTGCACTCGGGCCAGTACTACCAGCAGATCCACCACGGGGAGCCCGCCGACTTCATCAACCTGCCACAGCGCGCGCTCGGCGCTCAAGTCCTCGTGCCTGGACGAGCAGCAGCGGCGCGAGCTCGGCTGCCTCGACGCGTACCGGCGCCATGACCTGTCGCTGATGACGTCACATGGCTCGCAGGCCTACGGCGTGGGCATGCACCACGCCGACCAAAGGCTCCTGCCCGCCGCCGGCCTCGGTCTGCCTCCGCCCGGGGCAGACGACTTACAGGTTGGGGGCTCCCTTTCTCTCTTTCTTTATTTCTTTCTTTATTTTCTTTTTCTTCACCTCCTCAGTGCTGCTGGTCCAATGGTCTTAAGGCTATACGGGCCAAACCACTTTGCCCGGTC
>PIJE02001611.1:40073-42573 GCA_002895965.2 Coryphaenoides rupestris
TATCCCCCCCACACCCTCCTTTGTTCTGCCCTCCCTCCTTAACCCCCCCCCTCCCTTCTGTCTGCTCAGGCAAATCTGTAAGGAGTTCCAGGACTTGTTGAGCCAAGACCGGTCTCCTCTGGGCTCGTCCCGACCCACCCCCATCCTGGACCTGGACATCCAGAGACACCTCACACACTTCAGGTAGCACACACACACACACACCACACACACACACATGCAACACACACACACACGCACACCAAACAAGTAGGAGTAAAAAATGATTTAAAAAAAATGATAAATAATGCCGTAAATGTGAAGAATGTATTAATAAATACATTGTAATTGATTGTCAAATACATCAATATAATATATATATAATAATATCAACAAGAATACTATGAATAGTAATATGCATAATAATAATTATTGAAATAATAATTATACAAATAATACAAATAATAATAACAATAATAATAATAATAATAACGCATAGAAAAATATACAAGCAGAGACAAAAAGTCAACTTTGCTGGTCAACGGGTGGGCCAAGGTTTTTTTTTTGTTGCCATTTGCAAAGCCACAGCTGTGCAGTTTTACAGCTGGCTCCACCAGGGGGGACTATGTGCATGTGTGTGTGTGTGTCTGTGTGTGTCTGTGTGGGTCCACAGCTATATCACTGTAAATGTCACATGGATTACATCACCGCATGCCAACGTCTCTACTGTTGCACCCAGATTCCACTCAAAGGGGAAATTTGGGCGGACGGGAGAGGATAGGGAGCATATAGTGTAGTCGGTGCCACGAATGAGCAAATGCAACACATTTGAATATTACAAAGACTTCAGGCTTCAAAACACATTTAGTTTCACTTCATGTTTGCTATGTGCATGAGTGAGGCTCCACAGTCTCCGTATTTTACTCGAAAAACACATAGGCTTTCTTAAGGTACTATTAAAGGTGCTGCATGTAACTAATTTACAGAATCAGAATCTTAAAATGACCATTTGTCATCAGAGATTAGGGAAAAAGCGCAGTATGTTGTCTCTTGTTTTCCATTCGGGTCGGGAGGGTCTGTTTTTGTTTTGGTCGCGTGTTATTGAACCATTCCTCCGCGGAGACTCCGCCATTGCGACACCCTGGCTTGCCCGTTATACAGAATGTTGCACTCGCCTCGTCTTGCGCTGCCAGTTCGCTTGTGTCATCAACCTGGCAGTCAGCCATGAGGCTCCCAGTCTGGTGAGGAGGAAGGGGGCGGGCAGGCGGAGACAACTCCATACTGTGATTTGGACTGCAGGTCCCATTATAAACACTCAGTGTCACACAGCATCTTTAAGATGTTTCCGGAGTTAATGAGTATTTGAACGCGTGTGTTTTGCTTCCCCGTCTCCCCACAGCCTGATCACCCACGGGTTTCGGCACGCCGGCGGTGGTGCGCGGCACTCAGCACCTTCCAGACAGTGCTCAGCGAGATGCTCAACTACCTGGACAAGCACAACGGGCGTCGTGGGGGGCGGGGGAGGAGGGGGTGGCAAGGCGGGCACCGGTGGCGGAGACCAGCAGCTTAGCAACGGCTCGGAAAAGTCGGCGCTCCGGAAAACCATTGACAGTAAAGATGGGAAGACGGAAAAGATTGAGTAACCCCCACCCAGAAGAAGGAGGAGAGCCCCCCCCACACACACACCCTCCTCCATCCATGTCCCCTTCCACACACCGCCCCGCCCACCCTCCCCCCTCCCTCCACCCAATTCAAACCCTTCCTTCCCCGGCCCCCCCAATTTGAATTTGGGCTTTCGCCACCAAACTTCTCAACCCTTAACTAGCCCCCCCCCCCGCCCCGCCCCGTGCCTTGGAGCTCTGCGTTTGAGTGTGTGTGTCTGTGTGTGTGAGTGTGTGTGACCTGGAGAGGCTCCTGTGTATGGTCGGAGTAGGGGGCGCCTGACGTCCGACAGAGCTGTCACTGTCAACTATTTATTCTTCTCAGAACATGAACACCAATCAAAGCACAACGGGACTTTTGCTTGACATTCGTGCACAATGTTTACCAACGAGAAGAAGGACGAGAGAACCCCCCCCCCCCACCAACACCCTTCAACAATAACCGCAACAGCAACCACACACACACGCACACACATTTTCACACACCACTCAAAAAGTTTCAAAACGACTTCTGTGTCTTAGAAGGACAAAAGAAACAGGATCGGAACGACGAGGTCCACTGAAAAGACAGACAGAACCGTTCAGCTCTCCATCACCGACCAGCGAATGGCGTATCAACCCCTGCCCCCCCCTTCTCGCCCCCCCCAACCCACCACCTGAGTGAGCACTTGAAACAGCCCCCCCCCCTCCCCCACCTAACAAGGACTGGTGGATTTGTACGATTTGTACAATCAGTGCCATCCAGTGCATCGAGTATGCATCCAGTGTGTTTACCATTTGGACTCAGTTGAGAGCGAGAGACAGAGTGAGAGAGTGAGAGATTACAGAGAGTGAGAGAGAGTGAGAGAGAGAATATCCTT
>PIJE02001611.1:45073-62573 GCA_002895965.2 Coryphaenoides rupestris
CTTATTTTCTGTATTACTATTGCTCATGAAATAAAATTAAAACAATTATTTAAGCCTATGAAATCGAATAATACCCATTTAATTAGTCGTATAGTATTAGTAATAATAGTAGAGTTCCAAATGATCGATTGACGTATTATTACCACTGATCACTGTTCGCATAACTCGGTTGCTCCGCAGCTCAGCGCCGGCTTGACGCTTATGGTGATGCTCTACCCCCGCCACGTGGTCACCGGCGGAAGTGCACCCTGAAGACTGACACTGCTTGTGTGTGTGTGTGTGTGTGTGTGTGTGTGTGTGTGTGTGTGTGTGTGTGTGTGTGTGTGTGTGTGTGTGGTGAATAGCCTCATTTTAATGTACAGGCAGCAACCGACATGCAATACATTTATTTAGGAATCTTGTCGGGCCATCACTGTAGGGAAAAAAAAGAAGAAAAAAGAAAAGCAGTGCATTATTATTATTATTATTTGATTATGCAAAAAAATGGGTGTTTATGTCCAGCCCTAGCGAGGGTGGCATGTGTGTGTGAGAGTTTGTGTGTGTGTGTGTGTGTGTGTGTGTGTGTGTGTGTGTGTGTGTGTGTGTGTGTGTGTGTGTGTGTGTGAGCCTGTGTGTAATGTATGCTGATGCATCGTGTGTCAAGGCCCGGAAGCAGAACATGCACTACCACGCCTCAAGACGCCCAGACTGTCAGGACATCTGTCACCGCCAACAGTCATGGGCCCTGTCGCCTGTGTGCGCCTGTGTGCGTGCGTGTGTGTGTGTGCGTGTGCGTGTGTGCGTGCGTGTGTGTGTGCGGGGCCGGGGGTGATAAATAAAAGAGAGCGAGTCTTTGGCTCGAATTGGTCATTGCAACAAACAAAAAACATAACAGACGTGCTTCTTAAATTTTCATGTTTGAAGACTTCAACGGCTTTTTGGCCCCAACATCAAAGCAGCTTTATATACTGTATGTGTGTGTGTGTGTGTGTGTGTGTGTGTGTGTGTGTGTGTGTGTGTGTGTATGTGTGTATACCCACGACCAACATACGTGCGCCGACATCCACACAGACTGCATTGCATGTCTCATGGTTCATAAAGGCTATTTGACACAGACATACAACCATATAGTAGTAACAGTCGGCTGCTTCACGTTTTAGCCTGCTGGCCCGATCCACCGTCCAAATGTACACAAGCATGGACAACACCTGTAGTAATTTACAGCGTCACTTATGCTGTGGTACTCAATGCACTTTCAGTATATAATATAGTTTATTTTGCACTTCTGGTTAGATGCTAACTGCATCCCGTTGGCTTTGTACACACACACACACACACACATACACACACACGTAGTTTATTATTTGCGCTTTTCGTCTAGAATCACGAATGTATTATTAAGAAATAACAGTCAACACTTACAACAATAACACAATACTTGTGAGTAACTGTCAATACTATTGCAAAAAAATATGACATGACCTAACCTCTCAATCCTGTTTGTGCAATTCGATAAGCCAACTAAAAATATAAAAATACAAAATCGTGGCAGTGACAGCAAGACTTTACGATCAATGTGGAGTGAAAAATCAGCACATGGCAGGTTTCAACACTAGAGGGAGCGGTTTACACACTCTTGGGTTGACTTACAGGCAGGTCAGGGTAGACCTCATACAAAAACAGGGCTAATACATTCCATAAAGACAGCCTGCTGAGTAAATAAATAAATCAATGAAAACATAAATAAATATAAACAGAAATGGAGACAGCTCAGCCATAATTAAGCAGGAGTGTATTGGGGTGGGGAGCTATCAATGTGGGTTGATGAGAAAAGTTATATTTTGCCACAGACAGATCACCACTGTTAAAGATGTAGGCTACTGAGGAGTAGGCCCGTACTAGCAGGGCGGGTTGTTTTTATGCGCCAAAAAATGGTAATGCTGAGGCCTACGTGGCTCATATCTT
Organism: Coryphaenoides rupestris; assembly: GCA_002895965.2. Taxonomy (NCBI): domain Eukaryota; kingdom Metazoa; phylum Chordata; class Actinopteri; order Gadiformes; family Macrouridae; genus Coryphaenoides; species Coryphaenoides rupestris. The sequence continues at coordinate 47,018 of PIJE02001611.1, forward strand.
TACATCTCGTTAAAGGCAATCTGGAAGCCAAGTGGAATTCACATGGGTCTCCCCAATCACAAAGCCTGTCTGCTTATGAGGACAGAGGGCGGAGAGAACGAAGAGAGAGAGAGAGAGAGAGAGAGAGAGAGAGAGAGAGAGAGAGAGAGAGAGAGAGAGAAGGGAGAGGTTGAGAGGTGGGGAAAGAGAGAAAGGGAGGGAGGGAGGGTGAGTTGAAGCATCCGTTCCTCACTTGGCTGCATTCGGCTTACAGACACCAGAGAGCGACCATGCTGTGGAAGCTAGTGGAGAATGTCAAGTATGAAGATATTTATGAGGTAACGTTAACGACGTCCAGATGCTACCGTGGCGGTAATTGGGTCTGCATGACATTTTATTTAAAACAAACCAACGCAATGCAATCCTGTCTGATTCATGTTATGCCAGATGTTGGGGTTTTTTTGGGGGGGATTTTGGATCATGACAGACATTTTCATGCTGTCCACCATTTATTCCATCATCTGTCAAGTCAATTCTAGGGCTTTCTTTATTATCCAAAATGTGTGATAACTGGATGGGACAGCCCGAGGCGAGTCCAAATTGAAATGGAATAAACGGCTATAACAAAATAGAGGTCCATTGATCAAAATGTACATTTCGTTTCGTTAAACTGTACATTTTTAGTTTTGGGAAAAGGGCCAGGCTAAATCGGTTGATATTGTATAATATTAAATTGATTCGCATAATTTACGTAAAAAGGAAGAAAAAAATAGAGAAATACAGGCCTAAGAAAAGAAAAAAGAAAAAACTCCTTCCAAAAAAAGCTTCAACGGCGAAGGAAATGAAATACAGTATGCCGACAAAAAACAGAAAGAAGTCTTAATATGTAAATGATTTTGGCTCAGATCCCAGAACAACAATAATAAAAAATAATACAAGAAAAGTAACAAGAGCTAGAGAATAGAATAGAGAGCGTCTGCACGCGCGTGGGGGTGCAAAGATGCCCCGGCTCGTGCGCGCTGAATGAATGGGCCGCGGGTACAAAGGGCAGCGCGCGAGGCCGGCAGCATCCTCGCGGCGGGAAGTCGTTGTCTCGCGCAGCACATGGCCCCTCTCTCACGGTGCGCAAAGGGACCGTGTAATGCTGCACGCCAATGGATCAATGCGTCGGCGGAATGACTGCGATGCGTTTCCATTGGTTCCATTCACTTTCCCCTTTGGACACCCCCGAGCCGCGGTCCCCTCGTTCTAGTTTGAACCGGTCTATCGTGTCGGTTAAGGCAGCAGCTGCAGTCAAATGGGCTTTTCTAATCGCCGCTGATAGTTGGACCGTTTGCATAAACTCACCAGGAGGCAGGAGTTTTAATGGGCCTTGTGATAGCGACAGAAGCAATAACTCATTTTATTATTGCAAATAAGGGAATTCAACCGCTTTGATGCGCCCATAGGCCAATTTGTGGAGCGAGAGGAAAAAAATACAAAACAGCTACGTGCGATTTTTTATTTTTTTATTTTTGTGTCCGCAAGAACAGGATAAATGGCGTATAGACGCGAGGTTATTTTGCACCGCTTGTTTGGCGGTCAACGTAACTATATAAGTCGTGCGTGCGGGTGGAGTTGTCGTTGTCGTTGTCTGCATGCACGCACGCACGCACGCACGCACACGCACACGCACGCGCGCGCGCCGCCTCCCTCTTCTCCGCTCGCGTTAAAACGTCACTCGCCCTCCGCGCTCCGTGTGTCGCCACGCGGTCCCCTGGCTCAGCGCGCGCATTAATATTCCTGTAAGTCCTCAGTCGTGAATAACAATTACACCGCACGCGGGTAGCGGCGGGAGTGCGCTGCTGACGCTCAGAGCAGGGCAACCTTCAGGCAGAAGAAGGTAACCGAATGGAGCGTTAGGCACCGAGCGCGAATCTACACTTATCTACATGTTTTGAGCAACCTGGAATTGGACTCTTTTCGTGTTTGATTCGAAGTATCTCTCCCGTTTGTAGGCCTGCGATTCATACTTTTTTCTTTATTTTTTTAACAGTGAGCGGGTGTTTTACCTCTTTGCGCTTTTCCCGTTTTAAACGAGCTTGGCGGTGACAGCCAACACACGTTAAACAGATGTTAGTTCATTACTCAACCACGGTGAGTTGTTCCGTTGCAGATTCAAACGTGTGTTTGCTTATGTTAGGCATTACTTTGGGAATTTTTCTAACAAATCTTTATAAAATATGAATTGTTCTTTCTTTTGAACAATTTAGCCGAGTTTAGTTTGGACATTCAGGCAGATTTCACATTGATCGGCCATGTATGTGAATTGTATCCTCCAATTGATTGAGCAGTTGCTTTCCATTTAATAGCCTCGCATTTAACCTGTCAATAGGCTAATTGAGTCTTTTTGGTTCAACCTCGGCTTGATATCTGAGGCCTCGCTCTCTGTGCTCAGTTCAAGATGTTCCAGCTTTCCTTTCCCAGCCAGTGCTCCTCCCTAACGCCGCTTTCTCTGCACCTTCCCAAGGACCGGCATGACGGCGTCCCGAGCCACAGCTCGCGCCTGTCCCAGCTGGGCTCGGTGTCGCACGCGGGACCCTATTCTAGCGCGCCCCCGCTCTCCCACGCGCCCTCCTCGGACTTCCAACCTCCGTATTTCCCGCCACCTTACCAACCGCTCGCTCACTACCAGAGCCAGGACCCTTATTCCCACGTGAGCGACCCGTACTCCCTGAACTCCCTGCATCAGACTCAGCAGAGCGCGTGGGGGTCACGGCAGCGGCAGGACACGAGCGGGGAGCGCATGGAGAGCTCCTCGCTGCTGGCGCAGCCCCGAGCCTCGCTCTCTCAGTTGTCCGGTCTGGACCCCAGGCGGGACTATGGCGGCGTGCGGCGGCCCGACGTGCTGATTCACTCGGCTCACCCGGGACTAGAGCACAGCATGGGCGACGGCCTGCTGCACGGCATCCACGGCATGGACGACTCCCAGGTGAGACTCGGAGCCGTTAAGCAGACCTGTTACGGTGTAGCCCGCATGGCACTGTGGAATACAACGACGTTTTATAGGATAGATAGCTTAAGGGGAAATATAAAAGTAATACACTTAGGGCCTATAGACTCAACCTGTTAGCCAGTACGAGTAAAAACAAATGATGACTAAACGTGGATTGGGATTAGGAAGTTTTAAATGTATTTGTACATTTTAAGGAGTATAGTCGTGTGTCCCTGGGGGATAGAATGATTGATACAGCAGCTGTAACCAAATGTAAAGGTTATAATGACAAATTTAAGTAAAGTAGCCTAAATATACCTTGCCATCTTCTGATGAAAATATAAGTATTTGTATAGCCTATATTATTGTATTTGAATAATACAATTTGTATGTATTAATTGCTAACACTCTAAATAGTAGTAATAATAATAATAATAATAACAATAATAAAAACAACATTAATAATAACAACAATAACAATAATCATAATAATAACTATTGTTATTATTGTTATTGGCCTTTTATGATTGGGATTGTTATTATTGTTATCATTAATATTATTGTGATTATTATTATTATTATTATTATTATTATTATTATTATTATTATTAGTAGTAGTAGTAGTGCTATTATTAATAAAGTCTTAATGTAGTCTTCATGAATAGTATTTTTACTTATCTATATGTATAGGGCTTTTAAGTCTACTTTAATGTTGCTTACGTTTAGAATATGTATTCAGTTGATAAATGGCCTATAAGTTAAATATTTACATGCACCAGTGTTCAGTATGCGTCTAATATTCGTATAGCTTATCAATCATCTTCATAAATCACAGTGAATGATTTGGCTGCCAAGCCTATGCTGGGGATCGAACCTACATGTAATCATCTCTTACAAATCACGTAAAATGAAAATAAAACATTGTAAACATATGTTTACAATACATATATTTTTTGTATTTTAGTATATGTATTTTCTGTATTTTCACACATTGTGTGATGTGTCTATATCGATTTCGATTTAAGTACAGTAATAACAATGATAAACACTGAGCATCAGCACTGTAATGGTAGTAATGTGTTTATCTCTATCCTAACAGGCTCTGGAGGACAACAACGCAATGAACATCCTGGACCAATCAGTAATTAAGAAAGGTAGGACTCTCTCTCTCTCTCTCTCTCTCTCTCTCTCTCTCTCTCTCTCTCTCTCTCTCTCTCTCTCTCTCTCCCACAGAACATAATGTAGGACTATAAATTGGCATAGCCCTGTTAGAAAAAAAGACCCAGTGCTGTAGCAGGTTTGACGACACCGACAAGCTCAGTCTGTCTGACCCCCCCCCCCCCCCCCCCCTCCTCTCTCTGATGATGTGTGGTGATTTAGTTACGGGACGTTGAGTGAGTGAGCTCCCCGCGGGGCATTTAAGCCGCTGATGTAATAAATGGCACCGCTCACGGAGAGCTCGTGAGCTCGTTTAGGGCTAATCTGCGATATGATCCCCCGCGGAGCCATCACAACACAGCCCTCGCGCTGCCGGCCCCGCGCGCACCGCCACTGCTTTTTGCGCCATTAGCACGCGCATTAATACCAGGGATCGGGATGAAGGAGCTCCTAACGGCGGGGATAACCGGCCGTGGAAAGGCGGGGAGGGGGTTAATGCGATTTGAAAGCGCGAGAAAGTCAAGCAACGATCGATAAGATCTTAATGAGAACGTCTCGCGACATTAAATAACCAAAATGCGCCACCTTTTTGGGCGCGCGGCGAGGCCTCCAGGCGGCCCTCAGAGCGCGTGGACACAATCACATTTGGAAGGGAGCCAGAGAGAGTCCGGGCTGCGTCCCAAACTGCGTATTAAACACTCTACAGTTTGTACTGTTTCCCCCATAAAGTTGTGCATGTTTTAATCTGGACAGACTCTATCTGTTGCGGAATTCAAGCTGACGGTCGTCAATGATGATGACACGCTACAATCCAATGACAAAGAAAACATGCATTTAATTGCTACTTGAGTTGTTTGTTCGTTGTGGTTGCTGCTGGTCTGGGGTTTGAGAGGTTATTGCGGTCGTCCTCCTGTCGAAATGCATTGTGGGTTATCCAAACGACTGTCGTGTCCATAGTTTGCACACTTCGAATTTCGCTGGAAAGTATGACGCCATCCGGGTACTTACACTATTATACTACTCTGACTTATCACGCAGTACCCTAGAATTTGACGCAGCCTGTACGTGACGCATATGTAGTCGTGTATATATATATATATATATATCTATATATATATATATATTATACTGATGACTGCATGCTCTTTACTTCATGTTCGTGTTTCAGTTCCGATGCCACACAAGAACATGCACGGCTCTCTGATGCTGGGCAAGGACGGTCTGATGGGCGGCGTGACCGTGAGCATCAACGAGGTGTTCTGCTCGGTGCCGGGCCGCCTGTCGCTGCTCAGCTCCACCTCCAAGTACAAGGTGACCGTCGGGGAGGTCCAGAGACGGCTGTCCCCACCCGAGTGCCTCAACGCCTCTCTGCTGGGGGGCGTGCTAAGAAGGTCATTACAACGAGCCATGCAAAAAAAATAAAAATACAATAAAAATACAAACATCAGTAGGGTTAGGGTCAGGGCTCGTAGGCATGTAAGACCACGTGGGTTTTTTTTTGTCTCTTTATGTTCACAGAGCAAAGTCCAAAAACGGAGGTCGATCCCTGAGGGAGAAGCTGGAGAAGATTGGGCTGAATCTTCCCGCCGGGCGACGCAAGGCTGCCAACGTCACTTTACTAACGTCTCTCGTAGAAGGTGACGTTTCGTTTTGTTTTGTTTCACAATGTGGTCAGTGTAATTCATGGAAGGATATTGTGTAGGCCCATTAGTCTATTAATATAATGCATAGGCCAAGACGAGTTGAAAATGTATTATAATTATATAATTAAGATTTTTCTTTCGTCATCCAGTAGTTTCGTATTTACTCGGCATATTGTTTCCATGTCGACCCTGTATCATTCGGAGGCTAAATCCCAGGGTTCGTTGAGGTTCAGTGTCGCCCCCAAGGCTACATGATGGATAGCGATGCTTGAGGCGATGCTCGGGCCTCGGGCTCCAACAGGCCCGCGGCTAAACCGAGGCGCCGGTTCTCGCCTGCAGGTGAGGCCGTCCACCTGGCCCGGGACTTCGGCTACATCTGCGAGACGGAGTTCCCCACCAAAGCCGTGAGCGAGTACCTGAACCGGCAGCACGCGGACCCCAACGAGCTGCACACGCGGAAAAACATGCTGCTGGCGACCAAGTGAGTCACGTGTTCTGCACCCCACGCCACACTCAATTAGCAGGTGACATGAACACTATATGGGCCTATAATATAGACTCCATAAATGAAGTCCATGCACTATTATTGACTATTATTTAAAAAAAAAAGATAAATGTGTATAATGCTTTTTTAATGAATGAATTAACTGTCGATTAGTATACTAACAGATAGATATATAGGCCTATTTTAGGACTATATATTATCCCAATGAAGATCTACAGCTTAAAATGATTTTAATTCCCAATTCCAACAAAATGCTTTGATTTCCTCTGTACTATTCTTCTATCCAGGGAGCATAGCAAAATATGACTTTGAAACTTGTACGCACACACTCTGATGTCCTTTTTCATCTTCCAAAGCTCTCACACAACATGCATATATATATATATATATATATACGCCTATATATATATATATATATATATGCATGATTGATTTGAACGCTCTGGAATTGAGTTTGGGATGTTAAGGCTCGTACTTCTAACCGGCTAACCAGTAGAAGGTTTCTTATACACACATCATGGCTGCTAACTGATGACCACAGTGCAAATAGGAGACGCAACTCCCTGTGCACTGAAATAGTTGGCTTCACAACAAAAAGGTGAATGTTTGTGTGTCGCCATGTTGTGTGTGTGTGTGTGTGTCTGTGTGTGTGTGAGTGTGTGTGTGTGTGTGTGTGTGAGAGAGAGAGAGCGTAGTGAAGTGTCGAAGAAGGGTGGTGGAGGATTCTCTGACGCCAGTGAAGACGGGGGGAAATTGCCATGTGTTTTGGTTTTAAATCGGACGGCCATTCTGGAGGAAAATATCAAAGGGAAAAGAAATGGGAGGGGAAAAAAAATCCTTCCCTGGAATAATTTCTTCTCAGAAGCATTTTCTGCACACTGGGGCTCTTTAAGATGAAAAAGTTCCCAGTAGAATTGTGAACTATGGTTTGGAAGGCGGTGTGTGCGCGTGTGTGTGTGTATGTATGTGTGTGTGTGTGTATGTGTGTGTGTGTGTGTATGTGTATATATGCACTCAGAATGGGTGGATTCAGACGGTTCTTACACTGGACTTTTACATTTTGTGTGTGTCTGTGTGTTCTGCGCCTCTGTGTGTGTGTGTGTGTGTGTGTGTATTTCTGTGTGTGTGTGTTCTGCACCTCTGTGTGTGTGTGTGTGTGTGTTTTGTGTGTATTTTTGTGTGTGTGTTTTTTTCATGCGTGTGGGTGTAACCATGTATTGCATTCATACTGGTTCTCATGGGCCGCAGTTTGTAATCCCGTCTCACATCTCTTTTGTGCTTCTCTGGGACTTTGGGTGCTGCCCGCTGCAATGGATTCATAATTTAGCAGCGACGTGTTTCAAGTGCTCCCACAACAGCAGCCAGGGGCCCAGAGTGTAGCCCCGGGTGGTGAGGGCTGCCGCTCCCCGCCACGCCCCTGAACCCAGCTGAGCCGGACCTGTCACTCACAAGCGCCTCCCCCTGCCCCGAGGCCGCATCCCCTCACTATTACACCATCTATGGCCTCATCTATGTGTGTGTGTGTGTGTGTGTGTGTGTGTGTGTTGTAGGCTAGTCTATCTTATATAGTGTGTTAGAGGATATATTGGCTCTAATGCACTCAGTGTGTGTGTGTGTGTGTGTGTGTGTGTGTGTGTGTGGTGTTTGTAGGCTTGTACATCTAATACAGCATTGGTGTGTACATGGGTTCTAATCTAATAATCTAATGGTGTGTGTGTGTGTGTGTGTGTGTGTGTGTGTGTGTGTGTGTGTGTGTGTGTGTGTGTGTGGTGTGTGCGCGCGCCGGCGCATATTTATAGACTACACACACACAGACACAATATAATACAGTGTATTGGAGCATGTATTTATATACTCTAATCCAGTATTTTCAACCTGTGGTACATGTACATATGTATGTGGGATTTTATTCCTGAAATAGACACATTCACAATAATAGAAAAAATAATATAGATATCTGCAAATAAATATATTATTGATATTGTTCAGTAACCTCCAAGGTTTGGAATCACTGCATCACTCTGCGTGTGTGTGTGTGTGTGTGTGTTTTTGTGTGTGTGTGTCACTTCTGTCACTTCCTGGGAACCTCTTCCCTTCAAGCTGTCTGATCTCATCATTTATTAGCGTTAATTAAAGTCATAGTTGAAAATCATAATATTGCTATTGTGCAATAGAGAGTCCCATGAACCCAATTCAAAAAAAGTAATGTTTGCAGTACGCAGGGATTTTTCATTCCAGAGATATATAAATACTATTCCTGCTGAAGATTTGGTTAATGCTCACAAGCAAAACAAAACCAACACTGCTATATAAATACGTAACGAGTATGGAGAATGATATGATCCTTCCCGTACCCAAATCACCTCTCATAACTCACCTTCATGCTTGTTTTTCTTTCCCCTGATAGAATGTGTCAGGTTGAAAATATGATGATATGAAACGTTCACCTGAGCCTGAATATTTTCTGTGCTTTCAATACCTCTTCTTTCCCTTCAGGAGTTCAACAGAGTATTTCAACACAGCTTGCTTGCTGAGCGACTGTGTTTTTGATCTGTGTGTCTGTGTGTGTGTGTGTGTGTGTGTGTGTGTGTGTGTGTGTGTGTGTGTGTGTGTGTGTGTGTGTATTTCAGAAATTCGGTATTCATTTGTATTTTCACTTTACCAGGAGCTGGCAAAAGGCAACATTTAAATATAATACTGCAAAACCCACTTAGTTTATTACCATAGGGCTTCTCTTTGTAGACACAGAGACAACACACTGTGTTGTGTGTTTACTATTCTGCAGATGAACAGGGCTGTACACCGATGTGGGTCTACTATCAATTCTATAATTATTTTAGTAGAAATTGGCAAAATAGTTCTGGTCAAAATAGCAATACCTTACTTCTCGTATATGGTAAGTGAACTGAACTCCTGTGTCTCACCCCTAATCCCAGTTTCTAGCCGCTATTTAATCCACACCTCGACTGACCAGTCTCTCTCTCTCTCTCTCTCTCTACCCCCTCTCCCTCGCTTGATCTCTTTTCTCCCTTCTCTCACTCTGCCTCTCCTCTCTCTCTTTCTCTCCCCCCATTCTCTCTCTCTCTCTCTCTCTCTCTCTATCTCTGTCTCCCTCCCTCTTTCTGTCTCCCCCCCCTCTCTCTCTCTGTCTGTCTCTCCATCTCTCTCTCTCCCTCTCTCCATCCCCCCGCCCTGCAGACAGCTGTGCAAGGAGTTCACGGACCTGCTGGCCCAGGACAGGACTCCGCTGGGCAACTCCAGGCCCAGCCCCCTGCTGGAGCCGGGCATCCAGAGCTGCCTCTCTCACTTCTCCTTCATCACGCACGGGTTCGGCTCGCCGGCCATCTGCGCCGCGCTCACCGCCCTGCAGAACTACCTCAGCGAAGCCCTCAAGGGACTCGACAAGATGTTCCTCAGCGGCGGCAACAACAACAACAACAACAACAATGGCGGTGGCAACAATCGCCACGGCGACGGGAACAAGGGCATTGACAAGGCGGAGGAGAAGCAACGGAAATGAGGAAACGCGCGGCGGTGGAGGTGGGGGCATCGGTGGTGGGCAAGGGATCGAGGCGGAGGATCGAGAGGAGGAAAGGGTGGCGCTTATACAGAGCGTTCACCTTGGGTCGCCACTCGAGGCTTTGCCCCGCCCACTGTTGCCGGTTGACCCGACGACCACGTGCACCCTCTGTCTTCAGGAGGAAGAGGAGGAGTAGGAGGTGGTGGAAGAGGAGGAGGAGGAGGAGGAAGGAGAGACCGTCGTGGAGGGGGTGGGAGGAATGAAAAAAGAAAGGAAAAGCAGATGGCTGCGGGCCACTGTCGGAGGGCCACAGAGGGATTTTTCATCTGTATTACGTTCTTTTTACACCACCCACCCCCCCGGGGACATGGGCTACTGTGCTACATCCATCCTGCCTCCACGCCCAGAGAGACTGAGGCCCACAAGACTGTGTGTCTGCGTGTGTGCATGTGCATATGTGTGTGCGTGCGTGTGTGTGAGTGCAACTGCATTGGTGTGCACAGCTACATGTCGAGTGTGTGTAAGATAATGGGCTTTGGGGAGGGGAGGGGGATGGGGAGCGGGTGTGCAGATGTTGGGGGTAATTATTTATGTGTGTAAATATTTATTTGGATTCATTTAAACGAAGGGCGGTTTGAAAACCGCTTGCGCTCGAGCCATTTCGGAAGTGGGCCTATTTATCTGTGTTCTATTTTTTGTATTTTTTTGTGACCAGCTTTGGGGGAGGGGGGGGAGGGGGATGATCTGTGTGTTGGGGGGAGGGGGAGGGAAGGGGGGGGGTTGGGTGGGTGGTGGGTGGGCGGGCGGGCAAGGGGGTGGGAGAAAACCAACCCAGTGCTTCATTTCTGTTCTATAGAGCTGTTGTCTTGGTGCCGATGATGGGTAGACATGCATCTAATTGTCCTGTGATTTCATTTCTATCACATTGATAATAAACTGTGTGTTTTACTACGCCCCGCTTTGAGATCCTCTCCCTCTCTCTCGCTCGCACTCTCTCTCTCTCTCTCTCTCTTCCTCTCTTGTCTCTCTCTCTCTGTCTCTCTGTCTCTCTCTCTGTCTCTCTCTCTCTCTCACTCATTCACTCTCTCTCTCCCCCCTATCTCTCTCTCTCCCCCCTATCTCTCACTCTCTCTATCTCTCTCTCTCTCCAGACATTATACAACCAGTTGTGGTTGTGGTTAAATTCACTTTAAATTTAAATCTATCAGATATATGTGCAGTAAAACATGCTTTCCGTTAGACAAGGTGTAAAGTGTTCATTGTGTCATTAAAGATGAGGGTGAATCTAAGCCCTGTAAAAGTCATTCCAGGTGTTCCGTATGCCAACAGCTCCTATTCTCTGACTGCCTCTTCAACATAAACACAACTTATTGGGCTTTAAGTTAATCAATTCTAGGCCTACAAATATAGGCCAGATAAACATAATCTTGTCATTCTTCTATTCTTCTTCTAAATACAGGCCTATTGAAATTGCGCTCTAATTTGCCGATTTTCTGTTCTGTGATTATGTTTAAATGCTATTGGAGAATAATTGCTGATCTAGTTCTAATTGGAGATGGATATTCAAAATAAAAATAAATAAATCAGGTTATAAACCGAATAATTAGTAATTAAATGTAGCCTAAATAATTGGATTAAACCCTGATTTATTTATTTTGATTAATTGATTTGATGGTTTAATTAAATTATATTTAGCAGAAGAAAGTCAATTTAAATGATTGCTCATGTTATAATAGGCTGATACCTAACATATAGGCTAATAATAATGGGCCTTATTTATTTATTTATTTTATTATTATTATTATTATTATTATTATTATTATTATTATTATCCACCGATTACATCAAGAACAGCAATGACATCAATAACATCAACAACAATAAGGAAGATGTGTTTTTCATCTCGACTCAAACAATGAGACAATAAGATACGGTCACCTTACACGAAATCTAACAATCTCTTCCCCCTGCACAGAAGCGCGGCAACATAACCATTTTAAATGCGTAGCGAGACCAGGGGCCCATGATGGATATTGTCTTATTCCATGGAGATAATTGGCTGTGTTTCCCAGCCAGCGAGGCGGTCGTTTCAGAGGCCTCTCTGAAGCGCACGGATGGGGGGGGGGGGGGGGGGGGGTAGAGAGAATCATGCCTCGCGGCCCCGGCTCCTGCGATGGGGATGCTGCTGCTGCTGCTGCTGCTGCACTGGTATTCTAATAGCCAGAGAGAGAGAGAGAGAGAGAGAGAGAGAGAGAGAGAGAGAGAGAGAGAGAGAGAGAGAGAGAGAGACAGAGAGAGAGAGCTTGTGGCCCGCGGGTGTGCGCTGTGACCCTCGGAGTGGAACGCCGCGGCGCGACGCAGGTGCAGAGTTCAGCGCCCGCGTGGCCGCCAGCGACGCGGGATCCCAACAAAGAGAGGATAGAGGAGCATAATATCCACGATGAACCACAAGCAGACAGGTTGGTCATGCAGGCAGCAGCGGCCATCAACTATAAACTATAAACTGCACATGATGGTCAAATACAAAAACACAAAAACGAACGGAACGAACACACAACAAACATTCCAGTTTTAACCGATACGCGACGTCAAATATTGTATTATTGCCTCGCCTGGTTATTGTTCAAATGTACCGTCTTAATTGCCATATACGCGTACACATATAGGCCTATAAATCAATCAATCACTTTTCACTCACAATCACTGCACATCTTGTACGTGTATGTGACAATTAAACTTGAATCTCAACAAAAATCAATTTGAAAATGAGAAAATGAGATCCTAATTTTGTTTTATTCAGCTTCAAATCAAATCAAATCAAATCAAATCTAAAACAGATTATACCTTTCCACAGTCGCCTAATCTGCAACTTGGGTAGAGCTACGGATCTTGTCAGAAGAACATCATCAGAAGTAGTGGCTATAGGCCAGGCCTGCCTAAATAAAATACATGCAATCGAGGCAAATATAAATATAAGTGATAAATGTAGCCGTGTAACTTTTTTCTTTTTTTTTAATTGACAGACAAATGAGAGAAGCGGAGGTGTTTGGTGTTTGCGAGTTGGATGCGGTTATCACGTCATAAAAAAGTTCTGGAGTCTTAATAACGATGAAGATAAGAGAAGCCACACAGGGCTTTTATTTCCATCAGCGATTAGACTAATGCATTGATATTAGTGCTAATTAGGCGTAATTATGTGAAATGGAGCATTCAATTATCGCTTTATCAAATATAGGCAATGATTTGTTTTAAATATAGACACTTCATGGACGCTGTGTTTTAAGTGTATTTATTTTATTATTTTGAAGGGACACATAAAAAAAAACAGATATCTCTTCCAACTCAAACATGCACTCAGATAGCATATCATATATATAATTGATCAGCTATATAATTTCTGCCCAAAATGTTTGGTTGGAACCCCCACAAATTCTGGCGGTCGTCGAAAGACATATTGCAGAATTGCAGTTAAAAGCCAACATTATGGCTGCGCTGTGAATATATAAACAGCAATGTGGCGTCTGTGTGTGTTTGCCGCTGTCTATCTGTCGGTTTGCCAGAAGGTGAGAGAGAGAGAGAGAGAGAGAGAGAGAGAGAGAGAGAGAGAGAGAGCTTTCTCCCATCAGCAGAGCCCCTCAGCGCTGTCACGCAATGGCCTGTAAAAATGCTTATCCTGACTAACGCGCACGCACCCACACACACACACACACACACACACACACACACACACACACACACACACACACACACACACACACACACACACACATGCAGATGCACACACACACACACACACACACACACACACACACACACACACTCTCTCTTTCACTCACTCACACACACACACACACACACACACACACACATGCAGATGCGCGCACCCACACCCACGCGACACACACCACACACAACACACACACACACACCACACCAGACATGTAGCACGCACAGACACACACCACACACACTTGTGACCACACACGCACACAACACAACAGAACACACACACACACACACACACAGGGCACACACACACACAACACACACACACACACACACACATGTAGACACAACACACACACACACACACACATGTAGACACACACGCACACACACACATGTAGACCACCACGCACAACACATGTAGACACACACACACACACACCTCGCACACACACATAATTGCACACCACACACACGTTATCCCGCTAGCAGACAGACGAGCGCTGGTGGGCAGTAATACACGCTCGGGGCGCTGTGCTGCAGGCCGGCCACGTGCGCACTCACACACACACACACACACACACACACACACACACACACACACACACACACACACACACACACACACACACACACACACACACACACTTCATTATTCATTCATTTACTGTTTAACAAATCCTGTCATTACTGTGGCAGAGCCCAGCACACACCACACACACACACACACACACACACACACACACACACACACACACACACACACACACAGACACACACTCTCTCTCACACACACACCACACACACACACTGGCAGCAGCACTGGGTGTCAGGCGTGGAGAATCGGCCCGTTTGATCCCGGTCCGCTCAACAAACGCAGGGAGAGCCATGAATAATAAGAGGCCCTTCGCCGCAGCGGAACGGGGGAGCGTGACACACAGTCTCACAGGAGGGGGAAAAAGCCCTTCAGCGTCAAGCCCCGCCCCCTCCACCACCACCCCCCCCCCCCCCCACCCCCCTCCTCTCTCTATACTCGGCACCCATTCTCATTATTTGAGAAAAGACAAAAACAAACAGCTCAGACAAGCCTGCCATGCTTTTTTGCCGGGCTCTCTATTGGCTAGAGGGGGATGGCGGGAGGGCACAAGATGTAAAGATCAGATGTCCATCTTTTCCCCCGCACCACTGTGATGGTGGTGGTTGGGTTCCGGTGCATTCTGGGAGGTTTGTTCTACGATCGGAGGTGAAGGATCCCAGGCCCTATAATCGCTTCTTTCTTGGAAGGTAATAGAGAAACATGCTTGGACAATCAATCAAAGGCGTAGTAATACAAAGAAACAGAAATAAAGACGCTTTATGGTGAAAATAAGATAACAACTTTCACCATCCTCACCATATGTTCTTCCACGGGCTGCCGGGAAAAATATGTTTGCTAGCATACGTTGCTGGCGAACGTCAGTTCAGGGAGAGGATCTGACAGGAAAGCCCACAAAGCGCATCGAGATTCTTATTTTGAATTTCCAAAAGGGAAACAGAAACAGAATGGCACAGTCGGGAAGAGGATAGCCCTGTCATGGCGAGGGAGACTCAGAGACTCGTGGGTGATCCATTGCCCTGGAGTGGGCTGGTCGGCAGTAGTGTGTGGGGCCCGTGGCAGCTCTGATGTCATTAACATGTGACATATGTAGAGCTGACTGGGAGTTTGCTGTGGGCCAGTCGGTCCCTCGTGTGTGTGTGTCTGCTGAGGCCCAGGACCACTGCTGTGTCTGAACCCTGTCAGGAACCTCCGCGATCTAACCAGCTATCAAAACCAATCCTAAAAAAACAGCCATTAAACCCGTCATTGAACCAGCCATCAAACCAGTCACATAATCGCAGGAACCTCCGGGATCTAACCAGCTATCAAACCAGCCATGAAAACCAGTCTTCAAAAGAGCCATTAAACCCGTCATTGACCCAGCCGTCAAACCAGCATCAAACCAGTTACATAATCCAGACAGCTAATCCAGCGAGCTTGGTTAACATTGCTGCCGGGCGAAATGGTTATTATA
>PIJE02001611.1:70073-78574 GCA_002895965.2 Coryphaenoides rupestris
AATCTCGCAGTACCAATTCTAACTTTATTTTTAAACACAGCATAGGAAACTTACAGGAACCTGTGAGCTAATACACACACACTCGCACTCTCTCTCTCACACACATATTCACACACACACACACACACACACGCACACACATGCACACACACACACACACACACACACACACTGATGGCAAGGGCGGAGCAGAAGCTAGCAAAGCAGTGAGAGAGTTCTCACATTCTTGGCTGTTAAGCCTGGCTGACTAATTCTTGCTGCTAATTTGCGTTTGGTTAATTAACTAATTACTGAGGATGTCTGAGGGCGAAGCTGTCTGTCAGCCTGTATCAGTAATTATTTTCATCGTTTTAATTAGACTCACACATTCATGGACTAACTCTTCTACCCCCGCCCCCCCCCCCCACCCACCCTGTCTACCACACACACACACACACACACACACACACACACAGACGCACACACTCACGCATGCATGCCACCACACATGCACGCACGCATGCACGCACACACACACACCTCAAACATCTAATTTCCCACACATTCTGCGCTCAATAAACAACTTAAAAAAACAAAATGGCTGCTCCCTGCTCCACGCTTCTCTAGTGGGCAAATGTTTGCGATAAAAACAATCTCTGAACCTAATCTCGGTGAACATGATGATGAAAACACACACATGTACGCGTGACAATATGGAGTTGCTGTGAGGAAGCATGCACTCCAAGTGGTTATTAAAATGTAAATGGTTATTGTTATCATGAGTTTTATTTTTGGTGGGTGCCAACGCTGGAGGTACTTTGCCAGTAGTTTTACATACATTATATTGCCCAAATACTGCTATATTTACTGTGAACATTACAGGAGATGAGAGGTACATACATACTGCCCAGTTGGATTTGTTGACTTTGTTGTTGACGTCATTGAACGATGACTTCAACATGGCGGACGGAGTGGCAGATATCGTTTATCATCACAGGCAACGGTGACATTCACAGGATTACTTTTTCCCTTCACATAAACTGCTCCACAATATCGCCTGTTGTTCAGGAGACAGGGGGGGAGTGGTTATCGGTGTGTCTTGAGTAACCTCCTCTCAAAGCTCTGTTTCTGTCCTAGAGCCTCTGGCCTTGACCAATGAGGTTCCGTTATCAAAAGGGCCATCTCTCCCACCACTTTTCACCGTCCACACCAACGGCCGGGCTTACACTTGGACGTCCAAGCCAGGGTGGGCGGAGGCTGGGTGGGTGGAGATCGGGTGGGTCTTCGGCGTGGGATAGGAGAACCACCACCACCACCAATGGCAAACTTTCCCCAAGTCGTTGCTTTGGTGCAAGGGGGGTATCTGCTCCAACATGCAACCCTGGCGGTTCTAACAGCGTGGGGAGAGAGAGAGAGAGAGAGGGAGAGAGAGAGAGGGGTGTGTGTGTGTGTGTGTGTGTGTGTGGCGGGGGGGGGTGGGGTAGTGAGGTGTAACAGGGGAGCAGATCTCTGCCAAAGCAGTCGCGCAGCAGATTTTTTGCCCAAGAAGGCAACTTTAGTAAACAGGCTGAACTAATGAGGACAGTGAACACACTCACACACCACACACACACACACACACACACACACACACACACACACATGCAGACAAGCCTGTGTGTGAGCGTGTTGGGGGCCCCGGGCCCTGGGGCCAGAGCAGCCCAGATACCTGATGGGAACAGGGACATCAAAGCTGCAGGATTAGAGAGGCAGAGAGGAGAGAGAGCCGCAGGGTGTAAGCGCTAACTTATTATCCGCTTCCCGGCTAATCCTGTTATCTACAGAATATAGCTGTGTTTAACCCCCCCCCCCCCATCACACACACACACCACCCTTCCAACAACACACACTCCCTCTCCAACGGCCGGTTCTCCTGGGCAGAACTCTACACCGCATGGCCGGGCGTCTCTCCTGCCGTCGTCTGGATGCTCCCCGGCTCACCTCCGCTCCCCTCCACCAGAACATTCTGCTGGGTGTTGAAATAATACAAGAGAAAAAAAACCCTGCCATTATAAACTATAGATCGGGGGAGAGAGGCATACAAATTACCATGGATTTGTGAATCTTAAGACTGTTTGGCTGTTGTAAATTGATTTATTTGGTGTGTAAAATCAAGAGGATTAGAAGGATTTCAAACACCGGTACCAATGTTGTTGCTTTGGCTTTTGGCGAGCACTTGTGCTAGCCAAAAGCTCCAAATCATTAGCCTGTATTATTAATATGTAAACAAATGAAAAGCTAGACAAAGGGGGGGGGGGGGGGGGTTAGCGGCTTGTGTTTGATTGACAAGTGTTGATATGACGCTAGGCGTTGGACAGTTGTTGGGCCAGTGTCTTCCAGCCAGGCAACTGTGCCCATGGTCCAAGTAGCCAACTGGCTCAGAGTCCCCGCAAATCAGCAGTGTGTCAGCCAACTGGCAGCAAATTTGGTCGACTAACAAAAATATTTTGATACCAACCACCAACATTGCCAATTTGGAACAGTGACATTCTGGTAAAGTTCAGAGTTGGACATCATTTTGAAATAATTCTGGACCAAATGCAGATGCAAACGAAAGAGGCAAGTAAGAAAGGGAGAACATTAACACTTCCAACAAACACACTGGCACAAAACAAACAACCGATCAGAGAACGGGCAGAAAATAACACCTGAAAACTACACCAGCTAACTGGCAACATGTGGACGGGCCAATTTAAACAGACAAGGGAAAACACTCAATGAACTCAGGTGTTCACACAGGTGAGACAATTCAGGGACACAAGACGACAGGAAGGGGAGAAAGGGGGACATCTACAGGACAAAACATGAAACACAACAAACTGTTACAATATTGACAGAAATAATTAGGCTATAGCTAAAGCAGTTTCTTACATTGATTATTTCAAAAGGCCAAAGGGACAATATAGGCCTAGCTGTAAGTAATGAGGATTCATGTTTACTGTTAGCCATACGCTTTCACCCTCTTGAACATAAGAAAGAAAGAAAGATAAAAAGAAAAGAGAGAAAGAAAGGAAAAGCAGAAAGTTGTGACACTGTTTATGAGTGGTACTAGTAAAATAGTGCTAATACATGTAGATGGAGCAGAGTCGTCATTAGGCTAATCAGCACTAAACTAATTGGGAGTCATGGACCCTCTATCTGCTAATGCTAACTCTTAACCATAGCCCATATCTGCATGAGAGAGAGAGAGGGAGAGAGGGAGAGAGAGAGAGCGAGGGAGAGGGAGATGAAGAGAGGGAGAGAGAGGGGGAGAGGGGGAGAGGGAGAGGAAGAGAGAGAGGGTGAGAGGCCGACCAGGAAGGGAAGAAAAGTGGAGAGAAGGGTGCAAAAACCCGAGATGGAGGTAAAGAGAGGAAGAGAGAGATGCAGCCCTAATTAAGAGTGTTGGGATTTATGCAAATGAGACGGTGCTGATATGGTAATCAGAGCCTGCAGGGCCGTAACAGGCTGGGATGCTGCTCTCTCTCTCTCTCTCTCTCTGTCTGGAAGTGTGCTGCGTGTGTGCTGTGGTGCCTTGTGTGTGTGGTGTGTGTGTGTGTGGTGTGTGTGTGTCTAACAGGCTGACAGCTGGCTGTGAGGAAGGTCAGAGCCAATCAAGCTCTTTCTCTAATGCGCACTGCCCTCTAGCCACTCCACGATCTCTCTCCCTCTCTCTCTCTCCCTCTCTCTCTCCTCCCTCTCTCTATCTCTGTCTCTCTCCTCTCTCATTCTCTCTCTCTCTCTTTCTCTCCCCTCTCACTCTCTCTGTCTCTCTCTGTCCATCTCCTCTCTCCAATTCTCTTTCCATCGCTCTCTCTCTCTCTCTCTCTCTCTCTCTCTCTCTCTCTCTCTCTCTCCATGTGGCGTCTGCATGTGTCACTCGCTACAACCGCTCTGCTGCCTTTTGGCATTCCATGCACGCATGAACACAAACAAACACACACACACACATACACACCCACACACACACACCACACGTACACCACACACACACACACACACAACACACACACACACACACACACACACACACTATATCGCACGAGCACCACATGTTCAGTAGCCCGCCTGTGTTTACATGTGCACAAAATCTTACTTCCTTACTGCATTTATAAATATTCCATGGAAAAGCATATTCTGAAAAACAACGCCTTCAGAACAGAATAAAACATCAATCTGTCAACATCGGCTCTTGTATATATACTATATGGGTGTGTATGGTATACACACACACGCACGCACACACTCTCACACACGCATTAAGACTTCTGGAATCCAGAGGCCCTGGTCGTATAAACAGCTTGTAGGTGTAATCCAGTTAACACAGTGTCCCAAATGACCGAATTAATCAGAGAACATCAGACAAACGCTGATCTAGATCATCACTCTCGCCTGCTCTCATTCACGGGAGTTAGTACACACACACACACACGCGCGCACAACACACACACACACACACACACCACACACAACAGCATTGCATGCGACACCCATGAACTGTGAACCATATTTTGTCCATGAAATGTCGCTATGAAGCACCACAGGAAACCATTCTGATTCCTGTTGTGTTTGACATGAGCTGTGATTTTCCATGCGTTGATTAAAAAACACAAACCAATGTGGCTTTGCGTGTCACGTGGTTCCCAAGCCGTGGCGGGACGACGCAAGAATCTTCTATTAAAATAATGAAAGCAATAAAGGCGGCAAACAACAAACAAACAACAACAACAACAACAACAACAACAATAATAAAACCTTTGGAAAACATTTCATAAACCATCAGCAGCCAATTAGAGCGCGGGCCGTGTGCTGATGTGTGTCTGCGCGCGCGTGTGTGGTGTGTGTTGCGTTGTGTGGTGGTGGTGTGTGCGCTTCGTGACGATGCGCGCCCCCCCCCCCCCCCTACGGACACGCGCGTCGGGTATTTAGAGGCGGGGTGCAGCGCGCGCTCGCTGTGCCCCCCGCAGGCCCCGGCCCTCTAATCATTATCTGTCTGTCTTATTACGCTGCGAACCGGGCCACTCTTAAATAAAATATGCAAAGGTTTCTTAAATGATGACCCGGGGCTGGGCGCGCCACCGCTGCTCTACATGCTTGTTAATCTGAGAAATGCAAATTCCCTTCATCTCGCACTCGCCTTTATTAACTTTTTTGAATTTAAAATTCCACGAACAATGTGTTCTGTCAGCTTCTGAAATGATATTTTCTCTCCTCTTTTTATGTGCGCACGGAAGCGAGTTTAGGAGCATGAAATTTACCAGGGGAATACGAAGCGGTTTCAATCTCTCTCCCAACACAATTTAATTGGCTGCTTTGCAATTATTAGTTTTTGCTGCTAACGTTTTTTTTTTTTTTTTTTTTTCTTTGGTGCGTTACTGTTACTGTTGCCTTAAAGTGACAGACAGCTCTCACCCCGCGCGTTGATTGTGCGTCCACGCGCGTGTGTGTGTTTGCGTTCACACGCCGCACGCCGCACTCCGCGCCTCTGATTGGGTGGCCGCGTGTCCACGTGATTCGCGGCACTGATTCGCGATTCGAATCGAAATCGAAATATTCTGCGATGTCAACAGTCGTCCAAAAAGGATGGGCAAAAAAAACCAATGCAGGCAAACATGTTGAATCGTAGGCCTGCTGAAGAGAAACATATAACCCTGCGTATTTGCATATATTTGTACATTACAATGTTTAAATCGCAGGTTCTATTTGATTTAAAACTGTATCAAGTCAACAGGCCTTGTTGGCATTATTGTTTGTTCTCTAAATATGTCATTAATCTGTCAATTAGTTATTCTTTTTTGCCATTAAGCGTCTTTCCCCCTTTTTGATTAATTAAAGCAATAGATGAATATACAGTACATCAGCCCACCACTAGCAGGATGTAATTGTAACAGGCCTGAAGGATATGTCATTCAAAGAAGTATTTTCCTTCAAACCTTCCCACTTCTGCTGTCTTATCCTAACAGGTGTCATATCACAGAGTCTGTCTTCCACTCCACTAGCTCACTGAAGTCTGGATACAGCTGCGGATACAACTATGATTAATTCACTATTTCATTATAATAATGTATTACTCTACAAGGGCATTCCAGACCTTCAGGTATAATAATTGTATTATTATATGATTATTATGATTTTTTATTATCATTACTCAATTAATTGTATTTATATAGCGATTGTATCCAAAGCACTTTACATTGCCTCACATTCATCCATTCATACACCGACGGTGGTGTCAACCATGCAAGGTAACAGCCAGTCTATCATTAGGCCTACTATTATTATTTATTATTATTATTTTTATTGTCATTATTCAGAATCAGAATCATAAACAGCTTTATTGCCTTAGTTTTTGCAAATGAGGAATGTGCTTTTATGCAATTGGTGCAACATTGATCATTAATAACATAGAAAAATGCAAAAGAAAATCACAATATATTTAAACAATAAATATATATAAAAAGGTATTACTACTATTATTACTTCATTATTATTACCTTGTTATTATTATTATGAAGAATAATACAAATGATGTCATTGTATCTCCACCCTCCCTCTTGTCCACCATCTTTGTTCCTCTCCTATCCCCGCCCCCCCCCTCCCTCCCTCCCGGGCGGTGGGGGGTGAGTCAGAGGGTACATTAATGGAGGGACCTGGGAGCTCCGGAGGTGCTGCTTCTGCTTCCACGCGCTAATGACACCACCCTAATGCTGATTGAAAGAGAGAGAGAGAGAGAGAGAGAGAGAGAGAGAGGACGCCCGTTGCAAAGCGAGGGACCAGCGCTGCAACCTGCATGTGCTCACCACTAGCTCATTAGCCCTCTCATTATTTACCTTCCCGCCGCGGAGCTAAGAGGCAGAGTGTGTGGCGGGCGGGTGGGTATGGAGCATGAGCTGATGTAATGAGGAAACAGTGTAACAGCATATGACGTAACGCGGGAGGTACCCACTAAAGGGAAAAGGAGATTAGCTGTCTTTTGACTGATGTAAGCCCGCACAGGAACCAGTTAGTAGGGTTACACACACTGACACGCCCACCTGTTCTAGTGAGGCATTCAGGTCAGAAGGAAGGGGGAGGGGCTTATGTTGTTTGTATTTTGAATGAGAACATCATTGGAAACAGAGGATGTTCAAACACAACACACAACACCACCACCGACACCATCACCACGACACCACCACCACCGACACCACTGACACCACCACCACCACCACGACACCACCACCACCACCACCGACACCAGCCCCATTGACACCACCGCCACGACACCACCACCACTGACACCACCCCCAATCACACCACCACCACGACACCACCACCACGACACAACCACCACGACACCACCACCACAACGCCATCACCATGACACGACCACCGACACCACTGACACCACAACACCACCACCATGAAACCCCCACCACTGACACCACCACCACAGACACCACTGCGGCGTCTCATCATTAATCAGATGATGCAAAATACTTTCAAAGTCAGACACATTCATTGTCTCATTCGCTTTGAGGAAACACTCTTGGGATTCTCTTAAAATGTCCCTTTTCTAACAGTTTTCTTTTTGAGACTCGACTCCTTTGAGTCGTCTTTTTCAAACGATTGAGATTCTGAGAGTGCCAAGTACTGTACCTGCACAGCAAAGCTTGTGTAAAAGCATGCAAATCTACGTTTAGTTTAAGTTCTTAGTCTACAATTAGAGTAACTTTTAGAAAGCATGCTAAAAGTGAATTGCTTTATTGACTAAAATGTTTGACGACAAACCTGGTTAAAGTTCAGAAAGTTTTGAAAGTTTTGAAAATTATAGAAGCAACATTCTCGAGATGGCGCTTTCTGTGCCTAGAGATGACTGCAGTTTGTTTAGGGTGACCACCCTCTAGCCTGACGGAACCTACCAAGAACGTCACCGGACCTACCTGATCCCTGCTGGGTCTGGAGGGCTACAGGAGAGGTCTGACCTGCCAGGTGAACCCACAGCGAGAGCGCAGAACCGAACCATCGCCTAAAGCTCCACCAAGTAAACCATCATTCCTTGTCTCTCATGCGAGTTAAAACTAACCTTTCCCCTGGTAGCGAGAACGGTAGCGAGAACGGTGGCGCCGTTAGCGAATTAAAAAAATCTTTATAGTATCATCTAATATCTAATAGTTATGTATTCTTTCGGAAGTGGTACCCCGTTCGATCATCAAAGTTACGTTTAGATCACTTTAAGCCAGTTAATCACGGTACAAATAACACGCAAACATAACATTGCATACTTTTTTCTCATCAAAATGTTCTCATTCCCCAGTGCACATCAAAGTAAACGTACACACACACACCCACACACACACACACACACACCCCCACCCCCTCCCCTCCGCCATCCTTCTCAAATCGCAGTCGCTTCACTTATTTTTCCCCGTTTCACCCAAAAAACAACTTGTACGCGTCCTATAGGAAATGCAGGATATGCTGACGCCAGTTAGCATACTGCCACCTCAGCGTTGTGGCTGAGG
>PIJE02001611.1:81150-83650 GCA_002895965.2 Coryphaenoides rupestris
TTTTGCATGTCAGTAGGATTGACAGGAGCCTACGGGCTTCAGCGCCGAAATGCTGATCCGGAATTTCACATCCTTATCCCAGCAGCCTTAGGACACACACACACACACACACACACACTCACACACACCACACGCACACACGCACACACACACACACACACACACACACACACACACACGCATGGTCCACAGAGCCACCGGCGAGGAGCGGTACCCTACCTACAGTCTTTGATTTGCCATACCAAGTCTGATGAAATTCATATCAGTGTGACACACACACACACACACACCACATACATTCACTCACACAAAAACTATCATACACTTACTCATATGATATAGCTTGCAAATGTAAGTAAAGACACACACACACACACACCACATTCTAGTGCTGTTGACGGCCCCTCAGTGACGTTACAATGCACTGTGATGCATCTGCAGTGCATCACCGTAGGCCAGCACACACCTGTGGTCTCTGACACACACACACACAACACACACACACACACACCACACACACACCACACCATGGGTGCATGCTGTACACACACACACACACACACACACGCACATACACTCACACACGCATGCATACACACACATGCATGCATGCACACACACACACACATAACACACACACACACACACACACACACACACACACACACACATACACACACACATGCATACACACTCACTCACACTCATTTGCTATGAGGTAGCAATGTTTAGTAAAATGCTGAAA
Organism: Coryphaenoides rupestris; assembly: GCA_002895965.2. Taxonomy (NCBI): domain Eukaryota; kingdom Metazoa; phylum Chordata; class Actinopteri; order Gadiformes; family Macrouridae; genus Coryphaenoides; species Coryphaenoides rupestris. Next base: position 81,896 of record PIJE02001611.1, read on the forward strand.
TTATGGTTATTTTCCCAACTCAGGCCACCATATTGTCGATTTGTCCAAACCGGGAACCGTCAGCCTGAAAGTCCCATCATCCAGCCAATGTAATCACAACAAAAACACAATCACAAGTATTTGAAATCTTGCATTTTGAAGCAAAAATTGAAGCATATCCATTTGGGGTGTAACGGTACACGTATCCATACCGCTATTTTTCGGAATGGGTCTTTCCGTTCAGTGCATGTGTACCGAACAAATACAGCGTTGTTTTAACCAATGAATAGTCTAGACTTTTGTTTGTTTATGTGAAACAAAAGTTCAAGAGTCCGATTTTGCTCGTTTTCTATTGGCTGCCTGTGCTCCAGTGGGTGTGACCTGGGTTTTGACAACGTTTGACCACGGCCCTCGCATCCCGGTCCTGTGGAACCCAATGTGTCCGTTTATTCTAAAACCTTTGCGAATGCCACAAGTGCTCAGATCAGTTTATGAAACTCGTACGCAGAAGATATATATGTGCTATAACGGGGGTTATAGTAGTCTATAGTAGTAGTAACCTTAACTCTCACTCGTTACTATCATATTCTAATTATTTCATATGCAGCTATCATAGAGGTGTTAATATATATCAGCAGTTCTATTGCAACCTATACATGCATAAAGGAGTTGGCACTCCCATTGTCAAGTTCTCCCAATGTGTAGGAGCTCCCCCTGCAGATTCAAGAGGTGCTCATATCTGTAAGCAAAGCAATAATAATTGCCAATAACATATTTCCATATAGACTGTGCTGTGCTTGTTTTACATTAAGCCAACAAGCCGGGTCGTTCTACGACACGTTAACCACAGGGAAATATTCACGCTACATGCAGCCAATAATAAACCACCGCTGAGGCCAGCTGGGCTCATTTAAAAGCTGATAACAACAATCTCGTCTTGTGCCAAAATCACATCTCTAATGTGATCCCTTTGATTACATTCTCCTTCCTGTGGGTGGCAAGGGGATTGGACCACAGTTCAGATGTGCATCTGATTGTAATCACAGATCATATTCATACTGCATGCGAGACGGTCAGGGGGAGGGTCATGTTGTGAGGGGGTGGCAGTAGCTCAGGAGGTAAGAGCGGTTGTCTGGCAACCAGAAGGTTGCTGGTTCGATCTTCGGGCTCCGCCTAGCTAGGTGTCCCTGAGCAAGACACCATCTAACCCTAACTGCTCCTGACATGTTGGTTGTTACCTTGCATGGTTGGCACTGCCGTCGGTGTATGAATGGGTGAATGTGAGGCAACTGTAAAGCATTTTGGATAAAAGTGCGATATAAATGCAATCCATTTCCTATTTAGTCAAATGAATCACTTTAAACTTTTAATGTACTGTATATCAAGTCAAGTTCTGCTTGACTTGTTGTTGCCGAAGGGTACATCGGTTTGCAGCAAAGTGGATAAGAAAACCAAAAGAAAACGCAGAAAGTACAACAACCTATGTAACACACAGATCCAGCATATAAAAACAATGCAATCAACAATGCTCCAATAATGTGCCAATATAATCAAGACATCCGAATATATAAATACTACTATTTGCTATTTTACCTTCTTGAATTAATGAGTGACATGGCTGTTGAATTGATGAATTGATTTCTCTATCTTTTGTTTTTGAGGATGGAGACATTGAACCAGATGCTGGAAGGTAGCAGGTGACGCCCCTGGTGGAGACAGTGGGTACTGCGCTCTTCACCACCTGTCTGTCCTAGAAGATGATAGACAGGTTTACTA
>PIJE02001611.1:86150-93650 GCA_002895965.2 Coryphaenoides rupestris
TACTTTTAGCCTTTTTATTCTCGATTAGTATTTTTTACTCTGAATGAATGCCAACACCTGCACCAGGGTGAATTCCTTGGACATTTTTACGAACACATTTCTGATTCAGATTCTCGTGTTTCGTGTTGAATATGTGAATAATATTGTAGTTGTGTTTCAGTTTAATTCCAGAGTGTGTGTTTGCTCAAAACGGAGCAAAAGACAGGTGGGCAAAAGATGCGGAGAAACGCTTCACGGTCGTTGCGTCCCCCGTGTCTCTCTGCAGAGACCTCCTCCTCCATCACCACCTCCTCCTCCACCATCACCTCCTCCTCCACCCCCGCTCATACGCTCATCTCTCACTAACGTTGCGACGCGTCGGCGTGACGGCGCCAGTCAGCCAGCGCGGTGATTAATGCTCTTCGCTTATTACGCAAAACGCAGGATGGTTTGGGGCATGGAGACGTGATGACTGTTCTCGTTCGCGTTTGTTTTTCCCCGATCGTGTCCTTATTGGTGGAGTGTAAATGCACTGTGGTGGAGTACTGCTCCATATCCAGTGAAGACTCTCTCTCTGCTATCAAGACCAGACCTCCTCTCACTCCAGGCTACTGCCGCGTAATAATGCAGCCCAGCAACACACACACACACATACTAGATGCTGTAATATATCTGCCTTTCTGCTACTGCCTAAAATATAATGTACAAATACAACAAAATACAAAAATATACTGATATAAAGAAGATAAATGTAATATAATTCTGGAATAATTCTGGAAGTTATCTAATTTTATTAGTAATTAGTAATTTGCAAAATGCAAAAAACATAATCGGTTCACAGTAAGGCTATCGATCAGAAAGCACCTATAGGGTGCCAGGGAGACGCTGCTTTATATGCATATTCTTATAGGTGTGTGTGTGTGTGTGTGTGTGTGTGTGTGTGTGTGTGTGTGTGTGTGTGTGTGTGTGTGTGTGTGTGTGTGTGTGTGTGTGTGAATCCTGGGGGGGGGGGGCGGTCGATGTGTGAAAGGGTGTGTGTGTGTGTGTGTGTGCAAATACTTTGTGTCTGAGAGAGAAAAAAACCACATGCTAAATCATGCAATAACAGACCAACAGACAGACAAGGGAGAGAGATAGAGAGAGGCAGAGAAAGAGAGAGAGGGGGAAGAGAGAGAGAGAGAGGGGGAGAGAGAGAGAGAGAGAGATGAAGGGTTGGAGGTGAGAGTGTGCCTTTGCTGCTGCCCTGCGGCCATTTAATCAGATCAGATTAAAAGCAATAGCTGAGCTGACCCTCTCTCACACACACACACACCACACGCACACGCACACGCACACGCACACACACACAGCCGAATACAATAGAGAGCGTGTGGTCCTGATGCGTCCGGGGGGGGGGGGGGGGTGGGTGTTGGCCTCGGGGGGTGACCTGTGTAGAAAGAGGCATGTGGGACGCTGGTAATTGTTAGCATACTAACAACTATCATCATCAGCACACACACACACACACGCACACACGCACACACACACACACACACACACACACACACACACACACACACACAAAACCATGCACACAGAGACACACATGCAAGCATGCATGCAGATGCACACACAGATACACACACACAGACAGACAGATACACACACACACACACATACACACACACATACAAATGCATGCACACAGAGACACACTCGCACACATGCACGCAGATGCACACACAGATACACACACACAGACAGACACATATAGACGCACACATGCACACACACACACACACACACACAAAATCATGCACGCACGCAGACGCACACACAGATACACACACACACACACACACACACACACACACACACACACACACACACACACACAAATAAGGTAATTTTGTGAATTCCCAAACCCAGAGTGTTGGAGATAATGCTTCCTGTGTATTCTGTGGTTCTTCCTCCAATCACTGAAGTCAAAATGTCTCCGATCCTGCAGAGCTACACCCTCATAACACACAAGACCACAGGAGCCCCTGGAGGGGAGTTGCCCTTAATTCATTCAATCATTGAAGTAGCTTCATAGATATTATTTTTTTTACCCCCTTTCCTTGCAATGAAAATACTTTATTGGGCGTGGGTTAATTATATTAGCATATTATATAACCTGAATTCAATGCATCATATAGAGGTGCAAATTGTGGCATCATACACTGAGCAAAACATTTGAGATTCAAGATTCAAGATTTAATTGTCACATACACATACAGGATATGCAGTGAAATTAAAAAGTGACGATGCCCAGCGGAATGTGCAACAGAACAATACAAATATCACAAATTGAAGGGAAGAAATCAGAATATCCACACTATTTACAGTGTTTACAGCAAAATTTGACCAAATAGTCAAATAAACAGCGAGGCATATAAACAAGTAGGCATATCAACAACAAGGCAATATAAAAAGTGTAGTTATGCAGTAAGACTACGTGGGTGCATGAAATACCTATATATTTAGTCTACGTTTTTGGCGATTCAGGCATCCTACGCTAGTTCAATAAGTACAGATAGAGAGCACAGTGGGTGATGGTGGGGGTGATAGACTTCCGGATAGCCTACAGCTTAGGCCTTCATTCAGGATCGAACCCACACACATTTTGGCTGGGGATTGTAGGATTACACTGTCCTATAATGAAGTCAGTATGAAATATGTTAGAAGAAGATGTATTAGTTTCACCTTATGGTGATAATTATATTACAAGGGATAAAACATTATTCTATTTATATTTGTTTGCTGGAATCCAACAAAAGTAGATAGCAGGAGGCAAGAAGAGGGAAGGAAACAGGAAATAAGAGTATTAGTGTGTGTGTGTGTGTGTGTTGTGGGGGTGGGATGCATACACACAGCGTATGCATCCATACACTGTGTGTGTGTGTGTGTGTTAGTGTGTGTGTGTGTGTGTGTTTGCGTGTGTGCAGCAAGGGAGTAGCAAGGAAGAGGACAACGTATCCCGCTGTGTGCTGGTAAAGAAAAATGTAAAAAAGCCGACAATAAGCAGAAGGCAATAAGTCAGCAACACCCCACACCCATCCCCCCCCCCCCCCTCCACCCTCCACCCATCCCCCACCCGAGCCCCCCCCCGCCCCTCCCCCCACCCCCCACCCTCCCTCAATGCAAACATCAAACATCATCAAACACGCTCAATGATACACTTTGATCTGCTCGGTTCCGCAGGAAGCCGGCAGATTTCTTTTTTTTCCTCTTATTTTTTTACCCCTGAATGTTAAATTAACTTTTACACTCGAGTACACAAAGAAAGAGAAGCGCATGCAACGCCCACCCCAGCCTCTAGGGGGCGTGGGGGTGGGGGGGGGGAGACAGCAAGAGCACCACCAAAGCACCACAAAGCAGTCCCCCCCAGCAGTGCAGGTTCTGGGTACAGGGGGCTGGTTAACCCCTGGGTGCAGCCCTGGTGAGACCATTCAGTGCGGTCAGGCTCCAGGCTGTCCGTTTGTGGTCTGAACCATCAGTGGTTCTTTGGAACGATCAGTGAGCTGCCAGCTTGAGCCAGTTTGCTTCGGGAAACCATGGCGAGAGACAGATGGTTCATCCAATCAGATTTTTTTGAAAGCGCCCGCCCTTTTCCCAAAACGGTTTCCAATGACGACTTCCCGGATGGTTCTGCGAAACAAACCATCTGCCCGCACTCAGATTCACTTTTGGATTTACTTTTGGATACCAAAGTGGTATAGATCCGACCTTAATTCACGACGGACCAAAAACAAAAAGAAGAAACACCTCAAGAAAAAGACGGACACTAAATTGAAAGGGGGCGCGGGCAGAACATCTCCGGAACACATCTCCCTCCGTGATGAATGTGTTCCTGCTCGCTGGCTGTCCTTTCAGGGTGAGGTCAGGCAGAGGGAGCTGAGGTGAAACTCAGGTTGAGTGACACGGTTTGTCTTTGCACCTGTCAGTGGAGAATAGATTCAACACGGGGAAACACGGGGTAGTTTTCCTCTACTGCCCTCTACCTCTCTCCTCTCTCTCTCTCTCTCTCTCTCTCTCTCCCTCTCTCCCTTCTCTCGCTCTCTCTCTCCCGCTCTCTCTCCCTCATTTTCTCTATCTCTCCCTCTCTCTCATTCTCTCCCTCTCTCCCTCCCTATCTCTCCTCTCTCTCTTTCTATCTCTCTCTCTCTCTCTGTTCATCTCCCATACTTCCTCTTCAACAGCAATAGCCGCAGAGAAGCCCACCCCCCCCCCCCCCCCCACCCCACCACCACCCACCACCTCCCCCCCCTCCCCCCCCCGCCCGCCGTCCCTTCAACCTGCCTGGAGGTTCTATAATCCTTTTTACAATGTGTTGAAAACAGTGCAATAAATCTGTTAGCTTTACAATCTAATTCCCCTGGCCTTTTCCGGGGGATCCTCATAAACTTTGGGCGGCCCCATTAATGGGGGCCGCGTCGAGGCCGCGTCCGCTTAATCCTCCACCGGGTCGGGAGGGAGGGCGGGGAGGGTGGTAGAGGGTTTGTGGGGGGGGTCAGTCGAGGAGCGCTCCGAGGATCCATCACGTTGACGGCGGAGCGGGCACCGCCCGGGCGCGGGAAAAGGGCAACGCCGCCTTCCCCTCATAGTCAATCGCCAGCCAAGAGAGTCAGTCATTCACTCCCTCCCCCTCCCCGTTCCTCCCCCGTTCCTCCCCCGTCCCCCCCACCCTCCTTCCCGCCCGTCATCTCTGCCGCCACCTCATCTGCCCATTTAATATGGACGTCCAATTAATCTGCTGCTCTCTCCTGTCCCGTGCATATAGGCACCGCCCCCCCCTGGCCCCCGCCCCCCCTGCCCCCCCCACATCATCACCAACCGTGAATTATGGGTCGACAACCCGCACCCACCCACCCTGCCAGCCACACACACACACACACACACATGTTTCTGTCTCTCTATTAGCGGTGGAATGAGGGGGGAAAGGAGGAAAGGAGGGAAGGAGGGAAGGAAAGAGAGACGGAAGGAGGGAGGAAGGGAAGGAGATAAAAGCGAGAAGGATGGAAGGAAGGAAGGAATGAGGGAAGGAAGGGAAGGAGGTGTAGAGCGCTGCAGCAAAACGCCCGGCTGCTCTCCCCAGGGCAGCAGGACTGGAGGCCGGAGCGTGGGACGGGCCGTACCAAAATACACGCTGGGGGGTGGGTGTGTCCAGCACACGACTTGCCGTAGGGTTTTTTTTTTGTGTGCAATCTGTACGTATACGTACACGTCATGTTTTCATTTCGCTTTTACTGTTTTTAGCCGACCCCGCGCATGTGGCCGAATCCCCCTCGCGGGCGAATAAAGTGATATTATTCTATTCTTGGTCTATTCACACATGAGGCGAGTGTGAGAGTGAAGTTGTACGGAGAAATACAAAATGGAGGAGGGGAGGCTTGAGCATGAGGGCGCTTCCTGGAGTTAGGGGGCTAATTGATTGGCTGCTGGGCCGGCGATGGCTGCTCTCTGTGTCCACCTCTTATTTCCTGCTAGGAGGTACGCTCATATTAGATTCCACTGAAGCAGCAGCAGCCTGAACACCTGAGCTGAGTGTGCGCGTGTGTGTGTGTGTGTGTGTGTGTGCATCAGTGTGTGTGCGCGTGTGCATCAGTGTGTGTGTCCAAACAGCATTACGACAGGGCCTGCGATATTAAACCCGCGGTCAGCAGCACCTTATTGTAGCAGCAACACAGATTTGTCATTGTATCTCGTTATCCAATTAACACTGTGTGGGTCCCGGAGCCAATCACACACACGCACACACACGCACACACACACACACACACACACACAAGCACGCACACCCACACACATACACAGTAATGCGCAGTGTTGGTCTCGGGAAGCGATTGTGTGAGGAAACTTTCGGCTGTGTTTCCATCTGTTGATGCATTACCAAAAATGTAACCGCTGGTCCAATATTTAACATTTAACATTGTTTCTGCTGTGTCACAAACACCAAAGCAACCCGTGCTGCTCAATGATGCCGCTGTAGTTGTGTTAGGTCATTTAGTAAATGTGAAGTTAATTTTAATTCATTTATGTATTTTACATAGCTCTGGATAACTTACGAATTTCCCCCTGGGGACCAATACAGCCTTATTTATATAATAATATAATCATTTATTTATTTTCATTTATTTATTTTATTTTTCTATTTTGTATTGTTACAATTGTTACAAATTGTATTGTTGCTGTCAGATAAATGTAAAAAGAGTCAAAAGTACATTGTTTGCCTCTCAGATGCAGTGGAGTAGTGGAGTAAGTATAGAGTAGCAGAAAATAGAAATACTCAAGTAAAGTAGAACGACCTATATGTACGGTACTTGAGTAAAAATGTACTTAGTTACTTTCCACCACTGACCAGCGCTGACCAACACAAAAGTGTAACTGGCTGTGAGAAGGTGTGTTGGGTCTGGGGTTCTTGCAAATGTCTACACACTCAATAAATGCAACTTTAGGAATTGTTTGTCAAAGGATGGCTGACAACCTGACAGAAGAGGGGCTTGTGTGAGGGCAGGTGGTGGTGATGGTGGTGGTGGTGGTGATGGTGGTGGTGGTGGTGATGGTGGTGGTGGTGGTGATGGAGAAGTTCATATGGGCAGTGGTGGAGTGAAGGAACAGCTCCCAGCAGGAGGATCTCGGTCCAGAGTCGTTCTCTGGACGCGTGCGTTGCAAGCCTCAGGGTCGTCTTGGCGATGACATTCATAAAGCCGTGTGTAATATTGCCGGTAACATTTAAAAAGCCCATGATGACTCTGGCACATAATGTTGTGAATGGGAGCGCAGCATATTATCAGAGACTTCAGAACGACACGGATATGGATCCTGGGGGGGGGGCAAGGCAGTTGAGATGAGTATTGCCTCATTGTCCCGCCGTACCCTTTGTCACACTGTCAGGAATTTCACAGAATGGTCTATATATATTTGGAAAGACTTAGAGCATAAGAACATAAGAATTGTTCTTTCAGTGTTCTGATATAATCTGTGTGTGTGTGTGTGTGTGTGTAACCATATAGCACATCTGACTTTAGCACTACAGGTTTATAGCAAAATACTACAAGTATAGTAGACAGGGTATGGCTCCAAGAGGGAAGTTTGTGAGTTCAATCCCCGTTGTCCACAGTTACTGTAATACTTGTGGGCAACTTTGAGCACAATCCCCTCTGTGTTTCTGTGTTCACTATTGCTTTGAATACAAATGTGTTAAAATGACCTGTAAAGGTACATTAGGTACGTTAAGGGAATGTGTTCCGTTGATGCCGCTGCAATGCAGCAAGGCTGGCACTGGGTAATAACAACAACAACAACAAAACCAGGCAGTATATTGGATATAAAAGAGATGGGTTTTTTTGTATGGGACTGGTAGGTGGCGATTACTCTGTGGCTTTCTCCGCTTTAGAATGTGTGTATGTCTGTCTGGACTAGTGTGTATGTGTGTGTGTGTGTGTGTGTGTATTCGGATGTATGTGTGTGTGTGTGTGTGTGTGTGTGTCTATCTGGATG
>PIJE02001611.1:101150-107546 GCA_002895965.2 Coryphaenoides rupestris
ACACACACACACACACACATGCGTCTTTTCGTCTCATTTGAAGCGGGAGCAACATGCAGCGAGGGAGAGTTTGAGCCATGAATCATGACCGTGATCATTAGGTTAACCCCCAGAGGCAGCAGCACACCACCCCCCCCTCCACCCTCCACACCACCCAACACCACCCTCAACCCCCCACTCCAAATGAGCCTGATTATTATTGTCCTCCAAATGAGAGTGATTAGTGATGATGTCTAAATGAGCACCCAGGTTATTATTGTCCCGATTATGATTATTATTATTATGGTTGTTGTTGTTGTTGTTGTTGTAGCTCGCTGGGGACACGGGGAGAGCTTGTCCTTGCTTCATTCACTTTTAATTCCACACACACACCACACACACCACACACACACACACACACACACACACACACACTGCCACACGTGCACACATGCACGCACACACACACACACAACGCACAAACAAATGTGTGTGTGTGTGTGTATGTGTGTGTTAGTGTGTGTCAGTATGTGTGTGTGCGTGCGTGTGTGTGTGTGTGTGTCTGTGTGTGTGAGGTGGAGGGATGAGTTATTGCATATTTGTTGCACTGAATTTTAAAAGAGAGACCCAATTAGGTGATGTTTTGTTAGAGAATGCTGTGTGCAGACCGGTGGGGACCGACCAGCCAGCTAAATTCACCAAAAACAAGACGTTCCACACACTGCACAGAGCTCCCCTAATTAAGGAGTTGAGCGCAAAAATGTGACATTATTTTATTAAATTGTAATATTATTTTAAAACGGCTGGCTGCTTCTCAACTCGGCACGTTTGGCGAGATGGATAGGCTTTGCAACAAGGGGGAATCAATTATTAAATACTTAAAAAAAAATCATACATAGCTCCATTTATTATTCCCATCAAGCACTTCAAATTCATTGACGGTAATTCCACTTTGCTATCTTGCCCGGTACACAGACTCCAGTTGGAGCGACGCGGGGCTAAAACGCTGCTTATATGAGCAGGATGAGGACTGAGGAGGGGTATGAGTGAGAGGACTGCAGATGCCAGGTGTGGTGTTAGAGTCAAAGTCAAAGTGTTTTATTGTCACATGTTCTTCATAACACACTTTAGGGACATTCTGAATGAAAAGTGACATTCTTGAGACATGGCAGGTGACAGTACGCAAAATAAAAAATATAATATAAAGGAGATAAAATATAAGAGGGGTCAAAAAAGATGAAATATAAAAGAGTGGTCAAAAAAAGATAAAACGTAAAATAGCAAGATAAAATCCAAAAGATAAAAATAGATAAAATATAAAATAAAATGACTACCGCCTGCAAAATGTAGCCTATTTCAGAGGAAAAAGGAATTACAATTGTGTATATTTAGCCAAACTTAATAAGAAAAAATAAAGAATAGAAAAGAAAAGAAAATGGTGCTTTGCAACAAGTGCAATAAATAGCAACGCGTGTCTCGGATAACGTCGTTGTTGCTGGAAAGGGACGCCGGCCTCACGGACCTGCGGGTGCTGCTGCAGGTGGCACAGGAGGAGGCTCCTCTTCCTCAGCAGCATGTGAGTATTTGTATGTCTTTGCATGAGTGTTTGTACGTATTTTGCATCTGTTTGTGTGACGTAGTTGTAGGCCTATACCTTTGTTTTCTATACATTGACCTGAAGACCCTGACACAACCAACCAACGTCAAAGAACTAGCAGTGGCGAGACACAAGCTAACGACAGCTAACGTCAGCTAACCCCAGCTAAATGAATGCATTGAATTAAACATGTTTTTTTTTCTTTTGCTTCTTTGTTCCAGCATTGCAGAGGGGAAAACTAAGAGAACAATAAGTTGTAATGTTAGCGGCCGCTCAGCAAAGCAACTAGCCCAGCCTGGCTCCCACACACACACACAAACGTACACATTTACATCCAAATGTGTATGTGTGTACGTGTGTGTGTGTGTGTGTGTGTGTGTGTGTGTGTGTGTGTGTGTGTGTGTGTGTGTGTGTGTGTGTGTGTGTGTGTGTGTGTGTGTGTGTTTGTGTGTGTGTGAGAGCGCTTGTGTGTCGGTCTGTCAGGAGGCCTGTCAGATCAGTTCACTGATTGGCCAATATGACAGGCATCAGCGAATGCCCTGAGACCAGAAAGGAGGGGGCGGGCTGCCCGGCTGTCAATCACTGCCAGACGGAAGCCTGGCTCAGCCAATCAGACGTCACTCGAGCCCACAAACAGAGCGCGTGTGCACACCCACACACACAGGCGGACACACACGTACCGTACACAAACACACCAAGTTACACATATATACATGTACTGTATATATACTCACTAAATCAATGCATCAAGCAAAGAAATATACCAAGAAAAGATCACTTTAAACGTTAATAGATTTTATATACAATTTTATGTACAAAGATCAGATGCACATTGACCATAGTTGCACAGCAACACACACGCACACACACACACACACACACACACACACATACACACAAACGTATATACTTACTCTCAGACACAGATGCCGACACACACACACACACACACACATGCACACGATCACACACACACACACACACACATGGTCGTCAGTCTCCGCAGCGTTTGACAGAGTAATTATGACGTCCCCTCTCGGAGCCGGCCCAGGGGCCGAAAGGGGAGACTTATCGATCGCACGCGGGGGGACATTTATCAATGTCCGGTGTCCGCCGTTGACACAGAGCCCCGTCCACTTAGAGCACAATGCTCAAGAGCACGCGGGCAGGCCTCCTCTGGAGCACCGCAAGCCCCGTTCCCCGCTCCCCGCTCTCTGTGCACCGGGGCCGGGTGGACGGGCTGTCAGGGAGGCTGTGGTGGTGGTGGAGCTGGTGGAGGTGGTGGTGTTAGAAAGGGGTGCTCACGTCGTGGGTGGGTGGTGTGGCTGGGTGGGTGTGGGGGTGGGCCGTAGGTTGGGAAATAGGGCGGTGCTATAGGGCTACAGGGCCTTCAGGAAGGGGTCGTACAGTATATATGTATGATAACAACAACTAAATTACAAAAAAAGTATTTTGTCAACTTTTCCGTTCTTTTTGCCTTCTTTTATAACTCCGGATCGATCGCAATGAAGCAGCTTCAAAATTTATCCATTTGCTTCGGAAGTGTTTTGGGATTTTGGTGCCTCGCTGAGGTCAATCACATGACTCGAGAACTAACATGATTCCACACTTCCACCATACATACGAGCCCTCACTCGAAAGTGACAAAGGTGTGAATGTAGTGTATTATTATTGGACAATTACACTAGACTTACAGGGGTAGACCTTCAATTACACTAATAACTCGGCTACATAGCATGCAGGCATTCTCACTGTACTGTACTGCACTGGTCACTGGTCACATGTATCATTATACTTTATCATCACATGTTGCTGCTACTATCTACTAGTTACCAAGTACTATTTAATGCGAGTATAAGAATATTACTGTATTGCACACAGACACTTTTACGACATTCTTGCACCAACAGAGTATTACTACTTTACTATTACACTTTTACTTTTCACCGTACTTATATGTACTATATTACTAATTGAGTTGTTTTAGAATTTATGTTTATAAGAATACTGCAGGAGTGAATAGGGAGTAAGCATTCCATTGTACTTGTTACATATGGCAATAAAGAAATCTTGGAATCTTGAATCTTGAATCTTGAAGACCCTAATGAGAGAAACATTAATGAGAGAAATGGACCAAAACAATTGACAAGTGACAATCGATATAGGAAAACCGCAGCTGTTCACTTTTTACTAACCACCGGTGAGGCATTTGTGCCATTTTTAAGAATTTGTGTCAGAATATTGAGAAACCTATTCTCAAGACTTGTGTGTGTGTGTGTGTGTGTGTGTGTGTGTGTGTGTGGGCTGCGGTCTTTAGCGTTTGACTTTGATTGGCAGTTCAATGCATGGCAATGTGGCTAACCGCGCGCGTGGGCGTGGAGCAGCTAGTGTGGAGCGGTTCAGATCAAGCTGTGTACTTAAGTGAGTGCTGCTTCTCAGGATCACTGCTTGTGCTTGTTCAAAATGTTAGCTTTGCGGCTACGCTAGTTCTCCAAAATGAAATATTAACATGGGCTGCTCAAATATATATACATACACACAGACAGACACACAGACAGACATACACACATACACACAGACAGACACAGACAGACACAGACAGACACAGACACACACACACACACACACACACACACACACACACACACACACACACACACACACACATACATACATACATACATACATACATACATACATACATACATACACACACACCAGCTGCATGCTAGAACACTGCAGCTCTTTTTTGGGCTTATAAAATCAAAAATTAAATAAATATAAAAATAAGAAAAAATACATTTGAAATGATTAGTATTAGCGTGACAATGTCGACTTTTCTCTTGTGATTTTTACTAAGGGTTATTTTCAATTGTGGACCAATACAACAATTGTACTTGAAACAATGTCTAGGGTGGGATTTTAAAAGTACTATTTAATTTGACAGACTTTACAAAAAAATAAAGTTCTTCGATACCAAACCGACACAAGTGAATGCAGTTCACGCATGAGTCTCTCTAGGTCCTTCTGTTCATCTATTTCCCGCCCACTATCCTACACCATCGCTGCTGGGGGGGGGGGGGGGTGAGGGGTGGGGGTCGGGGGGGCGGGTTGGGGTGGAGGGGGGTCTGACTGGGCCCTCCAGGCCATGTTGTCCACAACACACCTTCATTTCTGCCCAGACAATGAGTGGAATCCTTTCTCTGCCCACCCCCCTCTAACGACCTCTCCATCATTATTGACCTGATATCATTGATTACGTTTAACGTTGCTAAATTAGAAACTATTTGTCAAAACTCTTCCCGCAGTTTTGAAAAGAAGACGGAACACAGGGGGGATAAATTGAGGGAGGGGTATAAAAAAAAACCCCCACAGTTAAAGTTTTCCTGCAATACGGCACCGTAGCTAACGTGTAATAAAACAAAGGCTAAAATCTTATGTGTTTTTCCCCAAACTGTTTGAGAGATTTATTTGGTGATTACGACTTCAAACAGCCAATGAAGGAGAGGCAGCCGTGAGAAAGCCCATCTTCCCGCTCATAAACCCCCCTTCAACTTAACGTCCAATCAACGCTGGCTCGGGGAAACCAAAGGTTGCCAGGTAAAATCTCCAACACTGAAGTTTAGAGAACACACATCGGGGCTACCTCACTTCATATTTTTTCTCTTTTTTTCCCCCCTCCCCCCCCCCCCCTTGTGTTTTTGCCCGAGGCCTATCCTACTAAAGAGAAGTAATTTGGCTTATCTTATCCTAGAGACCTAGCAGCCGTTTTTTTTGTATTCTTTTTTTTTTGTGCACGTTCCTTTTTTCTCATTTAGTCCAACAAAGATTGTCCTCATAGATTGACCTTCTGTTTGCCCGCGGGCCGTTGCCCTCATGCCAGTAACTAGATAACACACTCTATCAGAGATTTGAGAAAATCGTTGGCAAAGCAGTGTGGCTGATAGTGGCATCAATCCTGACCTGACACCAGCCTGGGTCAACCATTTATCTCTCCACACACCGCCTCTGGTCATAACAGCAGCCATCTTGTCTCTGCTACATCCTTCTTTAATAACCTTGGCCACATCTCTTTGGCTCCGCGTGCGCGGCAGGATAAAGGTAGAGCGCCAACACGAACGAAAAACGCTCCCCTCATCAGAGCGTGGACGCGGCACGCTCGCTGGCGCACCGCTGGTACGGTGGCGGTATGGCGGCGGATGCGAGACTGGGAATGAACCGCTGTTACCTGTTCCGTTGCAAAACAATTAACACGGTGCCCTACTTTGATATAGCTCTCTCTCTCTTACCTCCTGAGCTACTGCCACCCCTCTCTCTTGTTAAAAACCAAACAAAAAACACATGAAAAAATAATCACCCATATCACCCATCTGCTGCACATAATACCACATGACTATTCATGTTTGATATGTCAAAGCCCACATGAACAGGGTGCCACAGAACAGTGTGCCACAGAACGGGGTGCCACAGAACGGGGCGTCACAGAGCAGGGTGCCACAGAACGGGGGGTGCCACAGAACGGGGCGTCACAGAGCAGGGTGCCACAGACACGTGTTTGAGGCAGCAGCTCTGCCATCACCACAGTAGGCCATCATGTGCCAAAACCAATCCCGTGTGACATGACTGGATATGAGACCGCGTCATGGAAAAGCCTAAAAGCAACACAATGGCATGCAGTGCTGAAAATATCATGACAAACAAACTCACAGTCACAGATGCACACCCATATAAGAAAATGGCATGCATTGAAAAACTGAGCATGCATGCAATCGCCATGCAATCTTCTTTGATAAAAAATTATCCATATTTGTGCATGTGAC